>JBBPOM010000796.1:0-18036 GCA_038091455.1 Leccinum uliginosum | reverse complement strand
TTTTTATTTTTATTTTTATTTTTATTTTTATTTTTATTTTTATTTTTATTTTTATTTTTATTTTTATTTTTATTTTTATTTTTATTTTTATTTTTATTTTTATTTTTATTTTTACTTTTTTGGGGGGGTTATTGTTTTGCATTATAATAAATTGAACATTACGCCGACAAGCGATTCCAGTTAGAATCTTATTCAATTCATCTTTCAAGCATTCAGAATTCTGCAAAAATGACAAATATGTTCTTTGTCTTGTCTTTAAATAAGAGACTATCAAAGCTCAAGGACATTTTGTTATTTAAACATGATAATCTAGAAAGTACAGTGATAATATTTACATAAGTTGACATAGCAATGATGAATGCATGGAATCCAACATTAACATATACACGTGCAAATCATGATATAAAACTGATCACGAATGGAGAGGATACAAAACACCACAGCCTCTATATTCTTTGTATGCTGCTAAAAACCAACAACATTCTTTCAATACATCACCACTTCTTGCAAAGTCGTATTTATTGAAAAATCAGAAATTGGCGACGAGTCGACTCAACAGTGTCCATGATCTTAACAAGAAACTTATTCAAAGATGCACCAATACGCTTACAAGAGCACAAGAGCTTAGCACCCCAGAAGTCATCAATTACTTAATGAATTGGAGTGATCATTACGTCTCACACAAGTTCGAATCTATTCATCGGGCTCGAAACTTGGCCTATGCTCTGCATGCCCAAATGCCAAATGGAGTATACAAGTGACAGAGAATTGAGAGAAATTGCATCAGAGGAGGTGAGAAGACAAATGACATTGGAGTCGTAGTACATTATTATTTAATTATTATGGGTATTCAGGCAGAAACTGTAGTTCTCAAAATGGCTAGTGATGGATTGCATATGTGCGATCAAGTCTGCGAATATATGGATTGGGAAGAACCATTGAGTGAGCTCAATTAATTTCGAGTTTGTGATGAACACATACGATTCTTCTGAACGGGTTTCGAAATATACGCATACAAATCTGATCATCCCCGTATCTCCCTGGAACTCCTCATGGAAACCATTACCAGATCCTACATACATTTGATCATGAAATGATGGTAATCTTTTCCAGTACTTGGTTTCCTCGTATGAACGATCCATTGCAGAAACCGTTATATTGTGCTACAGTCCTTGCTTTATTCAATCAAACCTTGGCAAACATTGGATGAAATCAAGCTGAACTCTCAAGATGTTTTCGAAAACAAATGTGAAAATTTCTTGCAAAATTGAAATAGCTCTATTCTGAAAATCATCTGAGAAAAGCCACTGGGTAAGTTTGACACTGTTATTATATATTATTTTCTCATTTGTATCACGAAAATCTTATTACTCCCCAAAACAGTGTTAGGGATTTATGGAATGAAGAAGCTACCAACAAATTTTGCAAAAGTAGCAGGCAGATCCTTGATATTTTGCCTTCTGAAGATTCGATCAGTTGGCAATCATTATCACTCCAAGAACAACTTTACGCTGCTTGAGTCACATCAAAAAAAGAACATGTTCTGTCAATAAGAGTTCCAATGTGTATTGGCATGAAAGCAATTATCACAGAGAACACAAACACGGTTGCAAACCTAGCCAACGGTTCCAGAGGTATAATCTGTTGAAAGAATACTAGTCCGACTCTAATCCAAAGCGGACTAGCGGACTATCTACATACTTCACACAATAAGCACTGTTGTTCTTAACTACTCGCAGTGTCTCTAATACAGACACTTTCCTGAGTGGTGATTTCTATCCCCTCAAACATAATCACAAATATCCTTCTGGATGCCCATGAACTAGCCGACAAAGAGATTACATTGTTAGATGGTCTTCACATCCGCTGGAGCTGCACCTGGCATTTTACCTACTCCCTCATTCTTATTTCGAAGGGGAAGGTGTTGCACCAATTCAAGTTGATAGGCAAGTGTTCCTAATATACACTCATGCAGAAATGGTCCCTTCCCTTTCTACAAAATGTAAGTATAATCAAGGAAAGAAGTCATATACTTACAGGCTGTCCGGAAATAGTGTCATCCATTTCCTTCCACATGTAGGGGAAGATGAGAGGTTGCTTCTCCTGCTTCCTACCATCCTGATCAACGTACTTGATTGGGTCAGGGACGACCCATTTGACATAGGTTGCTCGAGCCTCAACAGCCTGCAACTCCTTGTACTTGTTGAAAAAGGATGTCACAACCTTTACCGCTCAAGTGGCAAATCTGTTCTGCCACTCGTAAGTCCGCTGCCGCACCTAGAAATGCATTCAAAAGTCACATGTATCCGAGTCTCGAGATCACATACCAAGTATGCGACAGGGTCATATTTAGGCTTTACCTCCCAAGGTAGTATGTCTTTGAAAACCTTATCCCAGAGCTTTTGCATGTTGTCCAGCTCATTGCCGATTGACCACGGCTCATCAAGGATCGAAACATAATCCAACCACATTGGAAGGTAGACTTCTCGCCATTTCTTCAAGGACCAGAAAGGGAGATGTTTATTTCGGAACGTTTGTGCCTTCTCTTTCCTATGACAACAAGTAGCTTTCTTGGTCCTTTCATGATCACAATTAGTTTGTACTTCATTCGGGCAATGAAAATACACCTTGCATCCCCACCTTCATTATCCGTAGTATCTTCTTCTGACGAGGTTCCACTACCACCAGCATGCCGTCTTAAGGTCTTTGGTTGTGGAACACTTGCAACCATCAGAGTATTCTAATGAAATTATTTAAGTAGTGCGGTACTTCACGATGCATAGTACTTACCTGACAAGAATCCCGAGTGTTTTCTCTGAAAGCATTGACAGAAATACGAGAACGAGGATGCAGCTTTGGTTTCTGTGCTGCACTTCACGTCCATATCCTTTAGCATGTCCATCTTGCTCTCTGGTCTGATGCCCATCATCCTCGTCATCCTCATTGAGACTGTTGTCGCATTGACCTTGATTTTCATCAACCTCCTGTGGGCCCTCTTTATTATCATTAAGGTCATCCGGAGCCCTCCGACCATCATCAGACGTGCAGTCTGCCCCGACAAGGCCAGTCCTCTCTATAGCAGCCCAGAATGCACGGTCATTGAGAGGTACAACCTTAGCATTGTCCTGTTGACGCTTCAGGACGACGGGTTGTGTGGGGTTTGCTATTCCGAAGTTAACGCTGCCGGTCGGACAATGTGGATGGTTGGAACGACCACCCTGAGTCCGTGAAGATGGAGCCTTGTCATGTTCAGCAGCCGGTTCCTCCGAGTCGTCCAATTCTTCATCGTAGTCCGCTTCATTGTCATTAATCCCCTCGCATGCATTTACAACAATGCCTAGAGTACATCGACGTGTGGTGGAATTATTAGACGTGTTCATAGTTAGAGGCAATGATTGAATAAATGGCTCATTGCTTACCTGGACCGTGAGACGGAGCAGATAATTCATTCTGAGACGGTCCGGACGGTCCAGAAATAGATGATGTGGCTGTGACTTTAGGCGTCCAGTTGTGGATAGAGCATCTGCGTGTGGTAGAATAGATGTTCATATTTAGAAAGGTAATAATCGGATAGACAGTCGATCACTCACCTGGATTGTAAGACGGAACGAATGATCCATCCGAGACAGTCCGGGAAGAGATGATGCCGCCATGGTTTGCATCCGGTTGTGGTACATAGAGCATCCGCATGTGGTAGAACAGATGCTCATAGTTAGCAAGGTAATAATTGAATAAATGGCCGATCACTCACCTGGATCACAAGACATCAGAGTGGACGATTCGTTCCAAGTAGATGTGTTTACGATTTATCATAATTAAGTAAAAATACAAGAATCAAATGAATAGTCGATGACTCACCTGAATTGCGAGAAGGAACGGTTCTTGGCATCTGTGTGGCTTCCCCAGCTGTGCGTGAATGCGAGAGAGGCTGCCGAGGGTTATCGCGCGACGCAAGTTCATGCCAGTTTGGCAGAGGACTGAATATAGGAGGCCGGGAGGAGGTGCCGAGCGTTGGGGTGAATGTGACGTTTCGTTTCTTGGCAGGTGGTCTTGGTGGTGAGAGGATCAGTGCACGAATGAAATCCATTAGAAAAGATAAAACAATTCTTGTCAGCGGCTGCCACTTCGATAACACGACGAAATCTTACTCTGAATCCGAAGGTCCAGGGCCTCTGCCCTTTTTGGCAACCTCATGGCTCGTTCTCTTTGCGGCCTCGCCTCGTGCTCCAACAGTGACCCCCTTTTTGGACAACCTCGCAGTTTGTGTGGAGGTTGCTGTGGGCACTGTCGCTCATTCTCCCTGTCGTCTCACTTCGTGTCCCCACTTCTCGACTCCGCTCCTGAGAACCCAGATCCTAGATGACTCACGGTCAGCTAGCCGGGCATACCTTCAAACTCGCTTCAAGTTCGGTTCGGCGCTGGTTCACTGCCTCCCTGAAGCCGATCTCACTCTGTCTCTTTTTCGGTAGCCCAGCAGCTCTTCTCTGCGCACCGACCCCTTCACCATCTCCCACACCGCTGTCCTCGGAGGTGTCTAGTTGTCTGTGAGTAACCGTCAAGTCATACTCGGAATGGATTTTGCTCACCGTCTTGTTCACTCCGCTTCTTGCTCTGTGGTTTGGACGCCCTCGCTTTACCCTTGTCGCTTCTGCTGCCAGTGGTCTCCGACGTGTTGCCTTCAAAACCACGGTGAGTTTTTACTCCCGATGTCTCAGGCAGTTCTGCTTACCATCCGTCCCACAATTGCACTCCTTTTGGGATTCTGACGCTTGATGTTGTGACCTGTCTGCACTCCCGTTATCCTCCGACTCACTGGTTTCTTTGGGATTGTTTGTACCTAGCAGTTACGGTGAGTCCGACTCGTATCAAGTTGCGAACAAGTTCGACTTACCATCCTGAGCACCATCCTCTTCATTGCCGCATATGTATGTAGCATCTAGCATTGTGCGTACATTGCCGATAAGCTGAGAATCAGTCGAGTGTAAGGTCAGTACGTACGGTTGATTATGCGCGATTGGCCTTCTAAGTCGTTCGTTTTATGTACAGCATCTAACATTGTTTTTTCTGCCTCTATTAGCGGCAAATCGTCCGAATACAAGATAAGTATATACTATGAGTCGAGCGAAATCAAATTTCTGATTCGTTTGTTGTATTTGCAGTGCCTACATTGTTCCAGCTGCAATAAGTGTCATAGGAATTGCTCAAACGTAAGTAGGTACGCGCCATTAGTTGTGCGTGATCTTATTTCTAACTCGTTCATCATTGCAGCACGAGGTATTCCTTTTGCCTTTGTGCTCGTGCGAGAACCTAACCGGTGACCTTCGTCAGTGGTTCATTTGGTCAAATATATATAAAGGTGTGTACTTACCCAGATCTCCACTCCCGTTTGGGCGCAGTTATACGCTTACATAGCTCCCCTCCATTACCATGACTCGGACCATCTGTCATGTGAGATTGACCTGCTGACTTGTCCATTGTCTGTTCATTCGCTGAACCTATCCAACAACATGATTATATGATTGGGAACACAAAGACGTACATTCATCCCCATGGGACTGACTTGGAGATGACCCACCCTCCAGGACAGCGCCCATTTCACCAACACTCGAGGCTGTCAAAGCCTGTAAACGGGATTGTTCGAGTTTCGAATAAACATAATCACGTACACTGGCTGGCTGTAGTCATCAGGAAAAACCTACCCTGGATAATTGCACAGAATTGTAGATATTTTCAAGAAAATGTAACAAATATATGCTATTTTATGAAAATGTAACATTTCCTACAATTTCGTTCAATTTCCTGGTCCCCCTGAAAAATTTAAACAATTCTGACCATATCTATACATATATCTCATGTAATTTACAGTATATTACATCATTTACATGACAGATATATATGTAACTATCACTTAATTATTTCAAACATTGCTTTAATTATCTGAAAGCTTTCCAAAAATATTTATTATTTATATGCTAATACAGTACTGTACATGCAGTAGTTAATATACTACCATAGCTACTATTTAAAAAGTGAGCTCCATAAGGCACCCGCTGATCAAGAAATAAAAATATGACAAAAAAGAGAAAAGGGTATAATACATATTAATACATACCGTATATTGTGATGGGGCCGCTGTCAACGCGAGGGGTGGAACGGTGAGCATGAGGTTGAGACAGTGACAAGACAGCACTTTTTTTTTTTTCTTTTTTTGCATTGCCCTCTTTTTTCACTGCCGGCCAGACAGAACAGTGAGGGTGAGGTGCGGGCTGTCAACGCGAGGGGTGGAATGGTGAGCGTGAGGTTGAGACGGGCAAGGGCAAGACGGCACCTTTTTTTTCTTTTTTTTTTTGCTTTGCCCTCTTTTTTCACCACCGGCCGGACAGAACACTGAGGGTGAGGTGCGGGCTGTCAACGCAAGGGGTGGAACGGTGAGCGTGAGGTTGAGACGGTGAGGGCAAGGGCAAGACGGCACTTTTTTTTTTTTTCTTTTTTTGCGTTGCCCTCTTTTTTCACCGCCAGCCGAACAGAACGGTGAGGGTGAGGTTGAGACGGTAAGGGCCCTCGGAGGGCAAGAAGGGTGAGGCGCTCACCTTATTTTTTTTTTTTTTTTTTTTTTTTTTTTTTGCGTCGCCGTCTGTTTTCACCACTGGCCGGACAGTGAGGGCGAGACAGTGAGGGTGAGGGGGTCAGGGTGAGGGTGATGGGCCCGTCTTGTTTTACTCCGGCGCTGACGGTGACGGTGACGGTGAGACGGTGAGGGTGAGGTCAAGACAATGACGCTCACCTTTTTTTTTTTTGCGGTCCGGTCTTTTTTTCCCGCCAGCCGGCACTGAGAGTGAGGGTGAGTGAGACGGTGAGGGTGAGGGCGAGACGGTGACGCCCACATTTTTTTTTTTTTGCATCGCAGTCTGTTTTTACTGGAGGGTGAGATGGTGAGGGTGAGATGGTGAGGGTGAGAGCGCGCTCACCTTTTTTTTGCGTCGCCGTCTCACCTTTTTGGGTGATGCACTTGCTTCGCTACCGACGGGCCAGGCGGAGTCCATGCCTGGCTTGTGAGACGTGACTTCGTAAGTTGCTGTTGCTCCATTTGTGCAATGCGATCAACTGCATCCTGGTTTTCAGAATCACGAGCCCTTGTATCCTTCCGTGGAGATTGTGGCCGAGGTGTTGGAAGATCTCGGAGACCGGGGTGAGAACCTTTGTTGGTATCCCAAGTCTGTATCGGCATTCTAACATGAACCGTAAAGAGAGTGCTAAACAAGTATCAACGAAGTCTTTTAACATGAGTTCGAGTTCCCACGATCAAACTGGGTAAGCACTCTACAGCCTTGTCTACTAAATGGGTGTTCCAGCTTTATCAATACTAGACATATACTGTGACGAGTCTCGAAATAATCTGATCTTCCATAAAGCAGCACGGCAACAAGGTAATCACTTACAGTTGTCAATCGATAGTGCAGTGTTTCAAGCTGCAATACTAACTTGATCAATAGACATATTATACGGTGCAATATGACTTCTATACATCAATCCCGGAAATTTTTCTATGCCAATCCTATAAACGACCAATGCAGGAAGGGCTTTCGATCCATTAGTGGTTTCACACGGCACAAAAATGTTGCACATGCTCATATTCGGCAACACTCTCAGCCTCGTCAACAAGAATATGGTCGAAATGAGCAAGGCATGGACTCGGATGGAGAGTCACTTCATGGATCTGATGACGGCCAAATTCCAGAGGGAGCCTATTGTACCAGTCATCCAGTCATTTATGGTAGGTTCAGCTTTTAATCATCCAGTCACTATCATTATTAGAACCATTCAAGCTAATTGACCTGACTTTCTTGGAACACCTTGTCATGCTAATGGCAACCCTCTTCCTGATGGTACACCCCCAAATCCTCGACCCCCTTCTGCCACTACTCCTTGGGCTCCATTTGATGATTGTGCCCATTTTTAACTGGCTGATCTGTTGTTCCGTCGTGCTCAGATGTCAGCTGGACACATAGAACAACTTATGGATGTTTGGACTGCCTTGGATAAAGATGGATCACCTTCTTTTGCAAATCCTCAACATCTTTATCATACCATTGATTCTATCAAGGAGGGTGATGCACCTTGGCAAAGCTTCACTATCCAGCACCCTGATGCAGGATCAGCTGCCAGTGATGCATCACCTTGGATGCAGGCAGAGTATGAGGTGGTATTTCGTTCTCCCAAAATAATCCTACAACATCAAATATCAAATCCTCAATTTGATGGTCATTTTGACTATAGCCCTCACTTGGATTGGAGATGGACATGAGTGGATCTGGAATAACCTTATGTCTGGTAATTGGGCATGGAGACAATGTGTTGGTATTTTGATTTTTGTCTACCTTCATTTCAAAACTGATAAAATTTGATAGAATGAGCTGGTAAAAAATCCAGAAAATCATGGAGCAATGTTTGTTCCTATCATTCTAGGAAGTGATAAGACAACAGTCTCTGTTGCCACTGGAAACAATGAGTATTATCCCATCTATATCTCAACAGGAAATGTTCACAACAACATGCGACATTCTCATGGAGAAGCAGTGAGTTTTTTAGGATTTTTGGCCATTCCCAAAAGTAAGTTGGTATATATACTCTACCATAAAATTAATATTGATATATTCATTTGAATTTAATTTTTTTAGCTGATCGACAATATCAAAATGATCCCAAGTTTCGTGAATTTCGCCAACATCTATTCCACACATCTTTAGCTGCTATCTTCACTCCTATGAGGGATTCAATGGATATGCCTGAAGTTACTTTGTGTCCTGATGGCCATTATCAACGAGCCATCTATCATTTTGGCCCTTATATTGCAGACTACCCAGAACAGTGTCTTCTATGCTGTATTGTTCAAGGATGGTATGCCAGGTAAGTAAAATAATCCTAATGTTTACTTGGATCATATCTGATTCTTATATACTTTTAGATGTACAGCTAATAGGAGACATCTTGATACAAGCAATGATGCTTTTCTACGTTCTCATCAACATACTCAGCTAGTAATGGACACCTTATCAGCCAAAACTTTGTGGAAAGAGTATGGAATAATTGATAGAATCTTGGTATGTGCAAGTACTACCCTGAGTCTGCATGGAATGATATATATATATATATTCCTAGCCATTTACTGCAAGCTTTCCTGGAGCAAATATTCATGAGCTAATTGCACCTGATTTGCTTCATCAAATCATCAAAGGGACCTTCAAGGAGATCACATTGTATCCTGGGTTGAGAAATATTTCCACAACAGCTTTGGTGAAGCTGAGGCCAAAAAGATATGGGCTGATATAGATCACCGGTAGGTCATACTCATATATATTTGAATCATCTAATGAGCAATTTATATAGTATTGCAATAACACCTCCATTTCCTGGTCTGTGGCGTTTTCCACAAGGGCGTGGATTTAAACAATGGACAGGCAATGATTCAAAAGCCTTGATGAAGGTATATTAAATTCATTATATGATTTTCTTCTTGTTAAATATCAAATCTATAGGTTTTTCTACCTGCCATTGTAGGTTATGTGCCTAATCAAATGGTACAAGCAATTGCTGCCTTTCTGGACTTTTGTTATCTTGTCAGACAGTTATCACTCAATGAGGCTGATTTGATAGCAATAGATCAGGCAGTTGCACACTTTACAAGGGCAAGAGAAGTGTTCACTAAGCTTGGTGTCTATCCACAAGAGATATCAATTCCTCGTATTCATGCCATACAACATTACAAAGAACTCATTCAAGAATTTGGAGTTCCTAATGGGTTATGCTCATCTATCACAGAGTCCAAACACATACGAGCAGTCAAAATTCCTTGGAGAAGTTCTAATAGGCATAATGCTCTCTCTCAGATCCTACTCTCCAATCAGCGCCTCAGTAAACTTCATCAATTCCGTTCAGAACATCTTGCAAATGGTCTTTTGAATACACCACTTCTTCCTGAAGATAGTGACTCTTATGCCTTGCCAGTGAATGATGGAGGAGAGCAGGGCTATAGGGATGATGAAACATTACAGGAGATAGAAGAATGTGAAGCACCACAGGCTATAGTGGAGCTATCATCACCAAGTATGATTTTTCAAATGCCAGTGGCAGCTATATTGTTATTTACAGTTTGATGATCTATTTTTAGCACCACGTCACAAGAGAAGTCTTGCAGATATCTCACAAGAAACTGGAGTTGCATCACTGTCTGAGCTAGTGTCAAGATTTTTATATGATCAACACAATCCCAATGCTCTGGCAACTGCTGAGGTTGATCTTTCATGCTGCCCAGTCATTCGAGGAGATGTTTATACATATTCTTCTGCCTCAGCATTTTTTTCTGCTCCTAGTGATGCATCTGGAATAGGAGGAATGCAGCGTCAAATGATCAGAGCTACTCCAATATGGCGCAATGGAGCTGCTCGATATGATTGTGTTCTTGCACAAAAAGATCCCACCCAGCTAGGATTTCGTGGCCTATATGTGGTGCAAGTGATTCTTTTATTTTCCTTTTCATTCAGAAACTATAACTATCCATGTGCACTTGTTCATTAGTTTGCACCACTCAGTGACATACCTGATGCTAATACTGGAATGTGGATGGTAGAACCAGAGTTTGATGAGAATGGTGAGCACATTGTATCAGTTATTCATTTGGATAGTATTATGCGTGCTGCCCATCTTATACCAGTACATGGTCAAGATCCTATTCCTCTTGATCCTACTGCTTCTGATTCTTTAAGAGCTTTTCGAGCATTCTATGTAAATAAATTTTCTGATTATCATGCTTATCAATGTGTATTTTGATACTTGTTATTATCTCTTCTATACTATATCATTTTTAAGCTGTCCTGTCCCATAAGTTACAACTAAGGTAATCCTGGGCATTGCAAGTTACTACTTAGTAAGCACCTTCAAGTTGGCTGCTGCTTCTCTTCCTTGGTAAGTGTATTTTCTTTTACCATCCAGGTTTGGATGCATACACAGGGCCTCAAGGTGTTCAAAACCGAGCCTGATATCAGGGTGACACTCTACATTTATCTCCGATCAGTACAATGATAATGACTCTGAGGATGATGGCTGACTCAATAGATAGCCTGCTCAAACGTTGAGATTGTTTAATTCTGTGAGGCCCCCGAGACATCCTGATACAATCCAATTGGCACATCTAGGTCAAGGTACCGATTGTTGGCCTGGAAGTCGATGAAATTAGCATTGGCCAAGTTGAACAGAACAGCTGAGCGATTAAGGCCATCTATCGGGAAAACATCCTGAACACACTGGAAAGTCTGGACCATCAGCTGCGTCTAGATCCATTTGGTTTTGCTGTTGGCGGTAACGCAGGAGAGCATGATGTCCCTTGTCAGTCAGCTGTTCCGGCGTGTTCATGTCCCGTGACTCCGGTAGCTGTTGCCGTGACTCAGTTCAGAAAATGATTACGGCGCCATGAATAATTTACTTACGTCAAGTTTGAGACATGATTCGCTCGTACCACAAATGTGTCACTCTACTTGAGCCCGTTCCTGAGCGCAATGCCGCCCATAGCCAAGAACACAATTGTCCATGCAAACTGCTCAAAGTCATCCTACTAAACCGAACCGTGATTAGCACTTAGTAAGATATCCTCTTCCTTATGATACCTTTTAAAAAAACCCCGTTGCAAAGAGCGCAGCGATCGGAATAATGGCAATAATCCCTATATCCCCAATCGCAGGCTCGATCTGGCGCTCGACGCACCATAACACAATCGTGGCAAGCCACCACAGTCACCCACTACTGCTTCAACATAAATTCCTTTGTCCGCCGATGTTAGTGGCGAGTGCGATTCCGAGCTGTGCATGTGCTAGAACTGTCAGAGGTGGTTCTACATGGGTAAGATGGATGCACGATCAAGCACGGCAAGAAAGACGCCCTCGCAGGTAACGTTCGAAGGAATCCTGGGCTGTTCAGGAAATTAGAGAGCGGTCGGACAGTGCTAAGCGGACATATGCGGATCAACAAAGTGCTGGTGCAGCGACATTACTGAAAATATATGACAGTCACCACTCGAATAATCAAAAGAATAAGGGGGCACCTAATCCACATGCTACCAAAGCACGACACGAACATGAAGGCCAAAAGGACTGTTCACGGCTTTGATCCGGCCATGCTCAACGTGTGATCAGCATCCAATCCATGTTCGTCTTACATGGAGCAGTGGAGATCATCCAACCACCGATCCGAAGCATGGTCGTGGATGTAAACATGACCGAGAATACGTGCCTAAGGGGCATGCTAATCAGTGAGATTCCCAGGCAGTGATTTGGCAACATACTTGGTCGAGGTGTGGAACCGGATTTTCACCATCCGCTCCCAGTGACTGTGGGAAGTAAAAGCATGACTAATCAGTGACTAGCTCCCTCCCTGTCACTGATTTGGCTGTCACCGATATTGAATGCATGAACAAGTTGAGACCGCACTAGTCAAGTCTCAAAACCCGATGTTCTGTTTTAGGAAGCGCATGGGTTGACACCTGATGTCAAAGAACGTCTGGAGACTTTACCCCTGTGACGAGACCTGGCATCGAGTCACACGAGTCACACCTGAGGTTACTAAGGGCAACACCAAAACGGATGGTGACGAGACTAGCTAGTCTCGTTCCTGCCCTATAATGCCTGGTGCATTTCGTAGAGAAGGGGTAGCTCAGGTCACCTGAATAAATGAAAATGAATAAATCAGAGTGTGGCACGAGCTCGAGTCCTCGAAAACAAGCAGCCATGTCCAGTGGCAAGATTCTCGACACGATCCATGAAGGAATGTCAATAGCACCTTTTCTCAACCCTGTCAATGAACACTGCAACTTGCACAACAGATAATCAGGTCTGTTTCACTCGATCGGGTCTCCTCCTGAGCAAGTAGTTACTTGGCATACTTTTACAATGTGTATCACTTGTGTGCTTCACCATTCTTAGGGTTCCGAGGTTGAAAAACTAAAAGCAAAAAAAAAAAAATCGATTGCTGAGATTCGAACACTCACTGACGTCGTCAAAACGTTACCCACTACATACTAATGGAAATAGTTAAAATTTGGCTTCGTGGGATTGGTTGCCTACCGGTTAGCATGCGAACCAATGTTTTTTTTTTGCCGCAACGACAAGAGTTCAATTCCGTCCTTGCACTTTTTTTCAACCGTGTTCACCCAAACATGCACTGGAAATGCATGAATATGATAATATTACACAAATGTGCAACCCAATTTTGTGCAGCAAGGGGAAACACAGCTCGAGCAAAACTGGCCTGAGTGCATTTTGTTACGACTGGCCTTGAGTAAGGTCGGCCGTAGACCTACTAACCCGCTAACTCGGAGCAAGGCGTAGAGATGGCGTGTAAGGCCAAAAGTCGGACAGAGGTGAGGACTCCAGATTGACTGGCGGACGAAGGACTCCCTGATAAGGGTGGACGAAGGATTGGAAAATGAATAAAGAGGGTCTATTGCATGGCAAAGACAAAGCTAGCGAGCGATACTGTAGGTAGACCAAGATGAGGATCGTGGGAACTACAGGAGCTATCTAATATAGCTAAGCACATTGCGCACGGACCAAGACGAAAGGGGAAACTAGGAACTCAGGTGCAATGAGGGAAATCTATGAGTGGATGATAAGAGTACACGTGAATGATGAGAGAAGATGCGAAGTCAAGAAGAAGTCGGAGATTGGTGATCCGCAGTGAGAAGCGTGAATAAGAAGGCTGCGGAGCGCTAGGGTTCTGAGTAAGAGAAGATAAGAGATAAGAGACGATAAGCGATAAGAGAGATAGGGAATACTCGGAGATGGAGATAGACATAAGGGAGATAGGGAATACTCGGAGATAGACGGAGATAGAGAGAGACAGAGGATGAAGTGAGGCGGAGACGAAGTGAAGAGAGACGGAGAAAGACAAAGAGATCTAGTGGAAGAGACGAGGACAAAGGGAGAAGGGAGACAAGGGACTTTGTGAGACTTCGGTGGAAAGAGGTCGAGGAAGTCAAGGGATCTTCGGGAGAGGTCCGGGAATACTCGGGAAGGCTCGGAAAGACTGGAGAGGACTTTCGAGGAGATTCGGGAATACTGTGGGAAGACTTCGAAGAAAGGAAAAAGATAGGGGCAGAGAGATAGATTGTAACACATTTAACAAAACCACGTGACCTGAGCTATTCTACTTATACAAAATGCACCAGACCCAGAGTCTGCAGTTCTATCCTTGTTCGACCCAAAATGGTAGGCCTGCCATTTTTGGTCAACTTTCCCACACCGCTAGACTCTGGGTCTGGGTATGAGACTTAGTAGGACCATGCAGACTCGGACCAAATATTGTTGGATGCATGTGTTCTTTCATGCTCGGAGACCAGATATATCCAAGTGGCTGTACCATAGCTCTCTGAGTAAGTAAGTACTGGCCATCATGTCTGCGGCAAGGAAACTAGAGTGCACTCGACGGCACGCTTTCCGTCCAAGCAATGTCGGACGCCAATGATGCCACCGTCTCGGAAGCCATCGCCAAAATGGAATTCTGGAGGAAAAAAGAAGCAGTGAGTTTGTGTTGATGTGCATCATACCGTTGCTCACGACGATGACTGGAATCCATTTCGCTTTTTGTGCTATTGATACCAAAGATACATCAAACAGGCGACTCGTACGACATTCCCAAGACAGTGGAGGAGCTGTGTTCGCTCCCTGGCGTGGGCAACTTGAAGATGGCGTTCCTAACACTCCAGATGGCTTGGAAGCTGTACGTCCGCCTTTTTGCTCAATGTGCGAGTGTATGAACATTCGAGTTTCTGATCCCATTCTCGCATGCCCTTCTCACCCTCCTCATCTTACTCCGCGCACCACCTAGAAATGTGGGGATTGGCGTCAATGTCCACATCCACTGCATCACGAACCAATTAGGATGGCATGCCTGCCCGACACTGGCATGGACTTCTGAAGAGACGAGGTGAGGCCGACCCTTCTTTTTCTTTCTATTTTAGTTTGCCACAGATGCTTCTCTTCGACGCTGGAATTGACCAAATGCTGCTCACCTGCACACACACATGCACACACATACATGCATGCACGCACGCACGACCTCGATGTGCTTGAGGCATCTGGCAGTAAATGGAGCTGCTCTCCATGGTTAGGCCGGTCTATGGTGACATGAAGAAGGCTAACATTTCTTGTTCCAGAACTAGTGTTTCGCAACACTTGTGGCATTGATGCTCTCCTCGCAGACCAAGGATGAGGTGATGGACGTGGCGGTCAGGCACACACATAAATGCAGAGTTGAATCTTGGTTTCCAAAGGAGCTGCACGGAGAAATCAACCACTTGTTCATTGGGTTCGGGCAGGTGAGCAACTTTCTAGAGCGACTTGACTTTCTCCTCTTGCTCTACTGACGTACAGAGCTCCTCTAGACTGTCTGCTTGCCTGTCGCTCCAAAGTGCGGCAAGTGTACCCTGAGCGCAGATGGTCTGCATCCGAGTGCACGCACGCTGAGCGAGTGCTAGGACCAAGGTTAACAGCAAGATCAAGGCAAAGGCGGAGATCAGGAGTAGTGTTTAAAGGTCCGGTCCAGTCCGGTCTTTTGCCTTTTTTTTGGAAAAGACCGGACCAAGACCAGTCCTAGAAATTTTCTGATATGAAAAAAACCGGACCAAGACTGAAAAAGACTGATTTTCGGTCTTTTTGGGTCTTTTACCGGTCTAGTTGCGGTCCAAAACCGGTCTTTGTATGGTCCAAAAATAGAACTCACTTTTAGCTTTCTACTGATATTTTTTCAATGTAAATCGGTTCACACGCGATGGAGATATGATTATTTTAAGATTTAATGCAATATGGCTCTTTAGACAGCTTGAAAAATCAATCAGACCGCAGTCCGCAAGCAATCGGGCGGCTTAGCGGTGGCTGTACCGAATGTGGATATAGCCCCTACCCAACTTTAGAGCCAATAATAATGTAAATTGGTCCATATCCGGGTGAGATCTGACCAATCTCGACCTTGATGTCGATATATTGGTATAAATAGCATAACTAACTCAAAATAAATTGTAAAAATATGAGAAACTCAGGGTAAATACTTCAATATATGTACAAATAGGAGGCAACATCAGTCCCCCCAAAAGACCGGTTGCGACTGGTCTTTAACCGGTCTTTTTATTTTTGAGAAATGAAAAGACTGAGACCGAGACCAAGTGAAACTAGGAAAGACCGGACTGAAAAAATCGGTCTTTTTTGGTCTGGTCCAGTCTGGTCCTCGGTCTTTCGTCGGTCCTAGGACTGGACCTTTAAACACTAATCAGGAGTGAGATTGAAAGCGATACATCCTTGCCATCCAAGTCAAGGTCCACCTGTGAGCTCAAATCCGAGCGGGTGAATATTGAGGTCGGAGAGGGGTCTGAACCCAAGATAGATAGATTGAGACCTAGTTGTAGTCGATTCTTACTTTATCTGTTACTTGTCTCCATCAGTAGAACACATGCTCACATACCCTCACGATGCATCAACTCTAAGTAAAATTATCTCCATCATTGATGACAGGGGAGCTATGCGGGCAAGGTAGAGGATGCTTGAAGTTTGCTTGGACTGAATGCAGCATGAACTTAAGTCAAGAAGTTTGCGGATGCATTCAATGTCCTAAAGGGGTCAATAAAGATCAATCAATTGGGTCAATTTGGGTGGTACCTTAATATTTAATTGACAGTGCGCAGTTGGATCCCAGTCTGCAACATCCGAGCTCGTGCCTTGCTACATCACAATTCAGTGTCATCCTTTGATCTACACGATCTAAAGTCACCTTGTCACCTTGCGTAATCACCTTGCATAAGTTTCGGAATGGATAACAGTTTCAAATCATGCTCAAGGCTTTCCAACATGCTATCTATCTAAGTAAATTTGTTATTGCAGGACATGCGATCGCACTCGCCCTCTGCCGCATCTGCCCAATGGTTCTTTCTCTCACCGTGTGGCAGTCCCCATCCGTCCTCACCTCGCCCTCTTTGCCCGCCCCTCGTATTCGTCGTGCCCGCTCACTCTCCTTAGACCAGTCAGGACAAACTTCAACGATTGAACATACGCACTGGGACCTTCACGCGGAACTCCCAGTCCCCGTGCGTCCTCACCTCCCTCTTTGCCCCTCGTGATCGTCGGTGCTCACTCACTCTCGTTAGACCAACCAGGATAAACCTCGATGATCGAACTTACGCGCTGGGACCTTCACGCAGAACTCCTAGCAGTGGAAATGGAGGTGCGGAAGGCAGAGACGACTCGTACTTGGAGTCTCAGACGAGGGCGAAGTTGGGGATGGTGATAGGGACAAGGAGAAAGACAAAGACAAGAAGATGATGATACCGATATGCTCGAAAAAATCAAATGGGAGCGGGCGGAGGAAAAAGCGCACCAGGAGCGGGGATAGCTGCATTGCAGATGGTTACACCCCACCTCCTGCTCCGCACGCGACCGATGTGGCAGCGGCAGCAGGTCTCCATCATGTTCTGAAGCGAGCACATATGAGGAGCAATGGGGATCGAATGGGTGATGTTCTTCCTTTAATCCTCATTTCACTAGTCAGTCAAGTCACGAATATTTATTTTATAACTTGAAAATGTGCCAGTTGGGGTTGGATTGAACTCAACGCAACATTGGTATCCTCCTCCAAGTTGAAGCTCCAATACACCGAAACACAGTCACTTGTATGGTACGTACCACCCCCATTTGCCCAAAAACTTCATCGGTCCCACTTGCGGGAAGAATTTTCGAAGCCACCACTCTTGATGCTGAACTTGCCACCGAACTTCAATATGATACTTAGTGTTTTAAAGTCCGGTCCGGTCCGGTCTTTTGCCTTTTTTGGCAAAGACCGGACCGAAACCGGTCCTGGGAATTTCCTGATATGGAAAAAACCGGACCAAGACCGATAAAAACTGATTTTTCGGTCTTTGTTGGTCTTTTGCCGGTCCGGTTACGGTCTCGGACCGGTTGTCAGGGATGGGAAAAATACTACGGATTCCTGGCTTCCGGCCCA
>JBBPOM010000795.1:0-18045 GCA_038091455.1 Leccinum uliginosum | reverse complement strand
TTGTTGAAACATTACTGCCACGCCAGTGGTGAAAATATGCAAGTACATACTATCCTTCGAGTCAGCATGATCACCAGGCCCCAAGTTGTGCCGCAGCCTGCGGTATCTTGATCAACAGCTCCGAAAACGCCTCGTGCTTGTACGCAAACGTCAACGATTTTCCACTGCACGGAGATCGTCCATGTACAGATTGATCACCAAGCTCGCAAATTCGCTCACGAACTGCATGTGTTGGTTGTCCCGCGCGTCCGCACCCAAAACGAATCGTCGTGTTGGTTTACGATCCCAGCGGATGATCATACCTAGAAAAAAATATAATTATAAAAGGCACGCCGGTCGGGTCAGGAGCGGATCGGAGGCAAGCAGAAAACCAAACCACACCTTTGGCCACCGTCCTCTGCGCCTCGTTCCGATACTCGATGACGAGCCACTCGATTCCCTGATTATGCTCTACCAGACCCAACGTCTGCCCATACATCTGCATCGTTTCTATCAACGATACGGTGTACGGATATGTACTTGTTTCGTGATCATATGTGGCACCTGGAGGTTCAACCACAGCAGGTTCCAGACCTCCCTGAACAGCGTGCATCTGCGGATCAGCGTTGACCGCGAGGCAGAAACCATCACACGGAGCCGATCTCGAACAGACCTCCGTTCACGAACATGTCTCGTCGGTTGATGTCGTACAGCTATGTGTCAAAGACCGGTCAGGTGTCGAGCTTCTTGTGGAATGCGGTTGATTCGGACTGCAGCTTTTGACCCTCTGCATGTAATTCCCAACCTTGTCCGAGCACGCCTTCAACACGTTTCATGTAGGTCAGGAGTTGATCGATTTGTCGACCCCCGCATCTGAGACATGTCATTGTGATATCTGAACTGGAAACGACGGCATCAGCCAGCACGGTTTGGGAGAAGTGTGCGCCTTACTGTGTAGACGTTTAATGTGCTCCAGAGTCGATGAGTAGGAGTGATCGGGATCGTTTGCACGCCGTGTAAGCTCAAGGTACTAAGAAACGACGACGCCTAGTACCTTTGGTCGAATGAAAGTTAAACTCCCATCCGTGCGAGTTCCTACGCTTGGAAGATGAGAGATTGGCAAAATTTGATAAAGACACATTAACGAGGTCAGGTGTTCTTGCGTTATTATTTGTGTGTGTGTATTTGGTGTGATTTTCCTGCGGGGGTCCGTCAAACTCCGTTTGCAGGGAAGTCAGGGATTATCGATTATCGATTGACCTCCACGCGCAGGCCCCCTGAGGTGGTCCGGGTCGAACACCAAACATCTCGCACATACTACCTGTTCAACGATAAATTTTACGGACTTGTAAACTCGTGGATCAAGTCCGACTGTCCATACAGATTTGTCACTCCGTCTGGCAAGGAAATCAATCTCTGGCTGAGCTGGGAAAGAGCATTGGGGGAAGCGAGGCCTGGCAACGGTGCTCGTGAGTACGGTGGAGATCTATACTCATCTGTTCATCTGTTCTCGCTGGCGTGAAAATGTGACAACTAACTGACATGCACAATCAAGAGTTACAGCCTGTGCTCTCACTTGAATCCGTCTTGTAGGAGACTCTTTCTCAAACTCTTGACTCATACATACCTGTTTCGATGATCTGAATACTGCATCAGTTTGATTGCTATCCGGTTAGTTCCAAGATGTCATGCCGCATCCCGAATCCAAGTCAGGCGCAAGTACTCGATGGTGTTTTTGCTACTCCACATTTGTTACCCAATGTTTTTCAAAGTGATCGCAACCATTGCCGTCACAGTGGCTGTTTTCGTTCTGGCCGCCCAAAGACCTGATCCTGGGGGGAAAGTGATGGTATAGCCATACCACTACGAATTCGTACACTCTCGGCTAAAATGATCAGACTTTGATATACGTACCACATATGAATCATGAGATTGTCGTATTTTTTTTATCCAACATGCCCAGTGAACTTGAACCGCCCAGCGCCGCGATCACAATATGTCCAGCGATGATCCAGCTACTACTACCGTCTCTTCCCGCGCGCCTTGACGCCCTTTGACTTCTTGGCGTCCACTCGTGCCGGAAGCCTTCCCTCGATAATCTCGACTTCGTCGTCCGAACTTTCAGCTCTTCTTTTGTGCCCCGCGCCGGGCCTCGCGGCGCTCCCACCTGCGCCCACACACTCCTCCTCTTCCATGATATCGCTCACTGTCGTCGTCGACATCCTATGCGACCCCGGACTCGGCCGCACCGACGATACCGTCCCGTGAGCGGACCCTCGCGATTTGACGGAAGACGCGGGAGACGCTCTTCTTGACCCCAATCCTGCGCCCGCGGACCCTGGTCGGTGCGTCGAGAAGACCGGCAACGCGCCCGCCTCGTCCGACGCACTACCACCACCTTTGCTCGTCGGCGTCGTCGACAACGCACCCTGATCAATCCGTCCGTCACGGTACGCGTCCAGCCTCGTCTCGCGCCAATCCCGTCTGTAGATGCTCTCCCCCGATAAACCGTCCTCGAATGCGCGTACGGCGCCCTCGAGGCGCATAGTCTGGTCGTCGTCGTCGTCACCATCGCCGTTGCCGTTGTTGGGATGTTGGTTATCGCGGATGAGGTTCGGACGCAGTATGTGCTCCCCCGTGCGCTGCACCGCAAAGAGCTCGAGAGAGAGCGAGGACGCGTTCTTGAACGGTCCGTCCCGCCACTGGTGTAGGTCTTCTCCCACCGCCGGCTCGCCTAGATTCTCGACCCACTCCCAGGGTCTGTTTTGTACGGGAGCGCCATACACCAGATGGCCAGATGCATCACGGTGGGCATAAACGAGATTCGCGACGGCCTTGTTAGGAGGGAGGTGTGGAAGTAGAGTACACAGCTGTCGATAATGTTCGACGGGGAGGTCTGCAGGTAGCTCGTGCTCCGAGATGGCGGGATAGTATTTGAAGAAATCTGAGGTGCTAGACTTGGTTTGCGAGTGCAGTTCTAACATGTGACGTATCAGCGCGCGCGCAAAACGAAGATCCCAACGCATATATACCATCAATCACAAAATACAGCGTGTCGATGAGCAATGGATACGCCACCGCATCGATATTGGATGACCCGGACGCATGCAACTTCCCAGATATTGTCCTCAGCGTCCTGACGACCGTCCACGACAGGAACGTACATACCAAAGCCAAGCGGAAAAGGGTAGATGCGAGTAACTCGTACTGTTCGCGGACAACAGTCGTCCAAGTACCCCCGAATCCCAGTTTAAACTGCAACAGGCGCGCGATGAAGAGGGCACTCTGCGTCAATCGTTTCGATTCCTCGACGCCCGCCCCAGCAAAGATCGACTCGATGACCGCGAAGGTCTCGCATATACCTTTGCCCAATCGTTCTTGACAGCCGGCATCCAGCTGAACAATGGTCCCCTTCGTACGGAAAGGCTCCATCACGTGCGATAGTAGTCGCAAAATCTGCCCTGCGCGATCAACGCGCTCAGTGAGGCTTTCAAGCGATAATGTCGTCGGAGTCGATGGGCGAGCCAGAATTTCGACTAGACTCTGCATGCCGTTATTCACGAACTGAAACAGTGACTGGTGAGCACGGGTGTTTCATGAAGCGTAGTAAACACGTCAAACTTTTTCAACCACAGAACTATCGATCTCCTTGACCATCTCGGCGATGAAACACGCTTCCTCGGATGCGATTGAGTGATGGAATAGGACGGAAGTCATCCTATCCAAGGATGCGCTGGCTGCTTGTTTTGTCGAGTGGTTCGCCATTGCTCGACCTAGCTGTCGCAGTCCGAACTGAAGTTGAACGGCAGTGGCAGCAAGACGCCATGGACTGAGTACAGACGAGATCCCGCTGTTCAAAAACGCGTTCACATCTGTGCCTGAAAATTTCGTTCAACAACTTTGAGATGGAAGAAACAAAGAGGCCAGGCACTGACCCTCACTCGAGTCGCTCAGAATTACCTTGAGCGCATTCACAAGCGGCTCAAAGAGCGTCTCGTCAATGGATCCAGACTGGATGGGCTGTTCGAAGGCCTTCCGTATCACGTCTAAGTCACGGTATGCAGCAAACCGAAATTGTCGACTCTCGCAGGTCCTGATTCGGAGTTCCTTGGCCATGTCTCGAAGGTGCTGTGGAACGAACAAGTTGTGCTCGATGGACACGAGCGTAGGCATTTCAGCAGCAAGGAAGCCAAAGTGTAGCT
Source organism: Leccinum uliginosum (assembly GCA_038091455.1). Classification (NCBI taxonomy): domain Eukaryota; kingdom Fungi; phylum Basidiomycota; class Agaricomycetes; order Boletales; family Boletaceae; genus Leccinum; species Leccinum uliginosum. Next base: position 13,864 of record JBBPOM010000795.1, on the reverse strand, counting down.
CGCCAAACACCTCTCGGCGGCGGGTATAAAACCGGTGAAGGTCTAAAAGGGTATTTGCCAGCGTAGACGATATTTGGGGTTCCACTCTCAGAATCAAACAGTCAAAGAGGGTATTCGCCGACTGAATATAGGTTGTCAGTGATTGTGCTTGTCTAGACCCGATGATCGCTAGCTGAGCCCATGCAGGATAGATAAGACCCCGGAGGATGGTAGTGGACGGGAGCGCCCCATGGGCGCATAAAAACAGCAGCACCACGTTGAACACATCCCACGCATCGATCGTGAGCGCCAAAATTTCGCTTTTTCCTGTACCAAGGAACCAGCGGAGGACTTGGTCGTCGATCCCTGCAGGGAGGTGCTGGTCAATGTGTAAAAGGAACTGCGCATATTGTAGCGCGATCATGTGCCGTTTGAAAACGTCATCTGTCATGAGCGGTACTTGACGCAACGAAGCTACGGTATTGTCCCAAACCTTCCAACCCCAATCTGATGATGTTCGATACTTGTACCACAGGCTATTCGCGAGGGTTGAAGGGGCATCCGGTTTCGAATCCTCTGCCAGCAGTAATATCTCTGGCAAAACTAGAGGGACAGTGTCACCCATGGCCGTCTCCGGTGCGAGTGCCTGCTGAAGGTCAGATTGAATCCGAAGTTCCGCCATACAGACTCACATGAGCGAAGGAAGATATATCTGCCGCCACGAGATTTCTCGCAGATTCATCTAGATGAATACCTCCGTCCATCGCGACAAGAAGAGCCAGGAGTGACCTTACTTGCATTCCTCGGTTCCTCCAGACTAGATGAGCAGAATAAAGGGCATTTGAAATGCCGCTAGTCGCATTCATCGAGGTCCAGACAGTGGCGAAACGGTGAAATACTTCGCCGACCGCAGTGACGACGCCTGCGTGTGAGGTTTGTGATAGTAGCGAGAGGCTGAGCTGAAGAAGATAAAGTTGAACAATGCGCTATATCTGACTGCCCGGTGAATTTTTACCTCGAGCAAGGAACCATAACAACATGTTGAACACAATAACTCTACCACCACGCTGTATGTTTGAAGAACAGCTGCCTCCTCAAACTTGTCAGATCTATGAAGATCAGGAGGGTCTGTGAGGCTGTGAGAGTAGTCAATGCAGTCACTTACGACATAGCGAATTTCTTGTAATTTGGCAGAAGCCATTCCTTGAACACCTTGACTTGCTCAAAACGCGGAGCATCGAGAGTTGTGCGACAACTACTATGTAAAGCCGACAGAGATGTGAAGGGGTGAGGTAGTGTCCCTAAATCGCACACGTCCGTGAGCATGCGACACGGTCCCATTAGCAGTCAACACACCTCCAAATACGAGTGGCAGAACTGCGCGAATTTCTCGCCTCATCTCTCTCTCGCAGACATCTTCAGTCGTTTCGCGTGCGCGTGCGCCATATAGAATCAGCTTGCGCTGGTGCAATAACGATGACGTGATATTGTGAAGCGGTATCCACCGCAGGAACTCGCGGTGTTTCGATGCCACATCGGGTGGCTGTTGCAATCGATCGTCAGCAAGTATGCCGAGACCCTCGACTTCTCACCTCTAAACATGAAAGTCCTGGCTCACTACGTGCAACAAGCCTTTGAATATATGCTGCATAGTCAAATAGATTGTTCTTGACCAGTTTTCCGAAAAGAGCTGAAATGGGTCTAAGGTTGAGACTGTCGGCGGCTACTTCGCTCGTGTCGAGCCAATCGAACAAGTAGTCATGCAGAGTGGCACAGGGAAGATCACGGTGTGCAGTGCGTTCGTAATACTGACCGAGAAGGGTCGCAGCAGCGAAGGAACGATGAGGTCCAAATTGAAGGGGCGTCACAGCCCAGGTGAGAAGCGTGTCAAGCTTTTCAGCAAAAATTGATGAGGAGTCACTGGAATGAGAAGGGAAGAAACCTATTTTTGATATGTCTGTCGTACGGGATATCGAATTGAGTTTCTGAAACAGACATATAGCTAACTAGGCAAAGTCATGAACTCGGTAAGAAACTCACCTGGATATCGACAACCATCGATCCAAGTCGCTCTAAAGCGCGGGGTGGAAGATTCCGGAACAACATGGCATCATTTCTTCTTTGAATTTCCGAGATGTTTTCAAAAAGCAATCGCTGTATCTCGCGCTGCCGCTGATCTCCAGGTAGCGAAATGCCTCCAACAGTATCTGAAAGAACCGAGACCGATAGCGAAGAGTGACTAGCCCAAGTGTTAGGACTGATAAATGCATCCGGAAGGGTGAGGCAGATTCGCTGCGAAGATAAGCATGCGAAAAAACTAAAGGAAGTCGTACACACTTGCAAAAGGGACACTAAAAGAGCATCCAGCTTGACAAGCTGCCCTGACGCTGCCGATCGAATCTTCAAAAAGGATCGGAAACGGTGCGCGGTAAGAGCAATCAGGTAATTACCTCTGAAAGCTTGGCGATACATGCATCGGCGAACGGCTTGGTGAGCGCACGGCTGGCCAACATGCCATCCAAGTACTCGTCCGCAATATGAGCTACGAAACCAGCTTGCGCAAGATTGCATGTCACTATTTGCTGAACTAACCATAGAAAAAACGTGCGACTGTCGACAAGACCGTCAGCATAGAACGGTCGAAATAGCCGGAGACTGTTGAATCGGGATCAGCACACAAACGGTGTCGTTTTCTACAAACCGACCAATAAGTGAAACGCGAAACCCATCGATCACGAGATTCCGGGTCCGACAAAACGCCTTTGAAAGATTGTTTGATATTGAGTCCTAGACGAGGAGCACTGGGCAATGCGATTTCGGCGAGCTGTTTCTTGATGTAACTTGTCACAACGTTGGTCCAATCGATGCTATACTGCGTAGGGTTATAATTCGGCTTGTTCCGTAGACCTGCCTTGAGTGAGAAATCAATTATTACGAACTACTGAGGTATGCATCAACGCACGGTCTCGTTTGCGCCGAGAACTCGCAAAAACCACACGGCACGAGGGATCGCTACATTGTTGGACTGCAACAAGTCGAGCAGATCGTGTCCTTTCGCGCCGTGCGGTACACTCTTACCGAGCTTGTGCAACGGAACATCATCGTTTGCGAGATCTGCAAACCAAGCCTGACGCTTTGCATCATTGAGAGTGACACGAGAGGGCATCTTGAAGGTCCATGGACTAGCATTGTCGTAAAATGAGTGTCAGGTATAGCGTGAGGAAGCTCACTGACGGAACAGCAGGGCTATTTTCGGCACGGCGAGCAAATATTTCGCCCATAATGTTCTCCAATTGCACAAGCGCGCCAAGATCGAAGATATGGTCCTGTTCGGTAGGGTTGGAACACAAAGCCTCTGCTACACTATATATCTCTGACTGGTAGGAAGTGAGGGATGTATTAATGAGAAATGTTTAAGCATTCTGCACACCTGGACATATGGACTGAGAATAAACCCGCTCTTGACATTGTGTTCGGACAAGACATCTTCATCCTGACCAGGATACGGAGGATGGAACCCAAGATATCCTGCGGAGACCTCCACGATCAACATCCTGTTTATGTATGATGCTTCCGTGACTCACCTACGTCAGCCGACTGGTGGGATGGTGGTACCCACGGAGGTGGACGTGAGTCGTACACAGGAAGTGGGTTGTCGTGTTTCGCGCTATTCTTCATCGCGTGCGAGGCTAAATGGATGGTTGGATGTGACTATACGTTCGAGAAAGTCTCCAGGTCGATGGCATAAGTGGCAGAATCTGCATATGAATTTTTCCACGCTATGTACTACAGGAAATCCACAATACGTCTACCTTCCATGCGTAGTATTCGAATCCATTTGCCGCAAAGCCTATCGCTGAGGATTCATACTATGCTCACAGCCTCTCGCGCTCATGCCTGGCCTGCCAGTATTCGCAGCCCCGCTGCAGCGTGGGCTCCTGAAGAATGTTCAAGTTCAATGCGAGCTCCAGATCTTGAACTGGGTTGTGGATGCGTAACATTGGATTGCGATCTCGCGACACTGTCATTGCTCGAATTTCTGACATTCTATATGTGCCAGATTCTCCATGCAGACGTCGAACCCGAGAAGAGGCCCAAGCTGACAATTGTGCTAGGTACTACATGCAACCCGTCGGTGCCACCGATATGGAGTGCTTGCGTATGCTTACGGTGGACTTCTGGGGTCTCGAAGAGGATTGGCTGATCCAGTCTGCCGTCACTGCGCTGCACCTCTTCGTTGGAGTCGAGTGGTACCCCTCGTTCAATATTTTGCAGGCGTAATGGATCGTTTATCATTCAAATATCCTTTATGTGATGAAACGAACGTTACTAACTTAGTGTGGACGAAGGTCTATATTCTGCCTCGATTACCGAAGCACCGTGTTATCAGAAGGAAAACACAGTGATCTGCATCAGCAAGTTAACTTGTAACGTTATCGGCGCTTGACGTCTCTTTCATGGAGTTTTTGTAGTCTCCGATTCAAGTTGGAAGAGCATGAGGCTCATCATGATCGGATATCCTTGAGCGAAAAGTATTCGGAAAGGAACGAAAGTGTTCCGAGTCCTGCGTCCCATCAAAGTTTGATGTGACACGTCCTTGATTGATGAGTCGAGCATTATGTAGCTAGTAAGGAAATCGACCCTAACGTTTCGAAAAAAGAAGAAATGATGCATTGCAGCTCTAGTCATGCAGAAATATTGTGAAACGGAGCAGCCTGAGTGTGCACGCTCGGTGTGAAGAACTGGCTTTTGGGTAGGCCGAGTCGTCTCCCCCAACATCTTCCATGTCAAGGACTATATGATCGCATTGAGGAGCGGGCGTTGCGCCGGCCCGGTGAGATTCATGAGTGGGAATGTCGGAAGATTTCTTGCGACGCCGCCAGATAGGCCACCTCATCCGGTCGCTTCACCCCTTATTCTACTTACTCGTACGTCGCAGAGCTACAAATGTTGAACTTGAGCTATCCTTCTAAGAATCTGGATGGTGGCGAGGTCTAAAATATTGGATTGAACATTGTCACCAACATTTACGTAATCGCACTGGCGAAGCCGAGCTGGATGTGAGTTCCCCTCTTCTTCTCACCACCACATCCCTTGTCGTTCGCGACGATGAGCACTGAAAACGAACCTCTCCTTCGGAGCGAGGAGTCAGGTCAGCGCAATTACGCACATGATGACGATGAATCTGCAGCCGCGCAACAGCGGTCTCGGATCCACATTCGCTCCGCCGTCTGGGCTGCCTTGGGCGTAGTATTTGTCCTGGGTGTCATACTCGCTCTCTTCGACCCCATCCATCTCAGGGATAATGGATGGTCTGGAAAGTTGCCTAGGGACCCGGATCTCGCAGCCCGTAGGTTGCTCGATGCTGCCCCTGTTATCGTGTGTGCTTTGCGTCTCTGATGAACCCCGTGGCTCATGCTCTTCATAGGATGGACATATTGGTTGGTTTGAATGTCTCGATTGCATGATCATTCTTTTGATCATCACCCCGTCAGATTTACCTTGGCTTGCAAGGAAAGCATGGCGAAACAACGTTTCTGACATTCCGCTCGATGTCGAGGCGCAGGGGCACGTCGATATTCCTCGTCTGCGAAAAGGGGAAGTAGGCGGGTTCTTTTGGTGTGTCGTTTCTTGCCTGCTTCGCACCCGGGTCGTCTTATGTCTCTTGGTAGGTCTGTATATGTCCCGTGTCCCGATGATTCGGCGGACACAAAAGACTTTTTGACAGCTTCGTGGCGAGTCCGGTATGTCTTTTCCCAAACTCCTTTGATATAACTGATCGAACAGCTCATTTCAGCGATACACTTGAACAAATCGATGTCGCCAAAGGTTTGATTGAGAAGTACCCGGATGTGAGGCTTGTCTGCGGTTTATACCCTATTGGTGCTTAGGTTCTTCCAGACATTTAACCTCGCACTCAGCACGGAGGATATCAAGCAGACCATTACGCAGGGAAAGATCGCAAGCCTAATTGGCGTCGAGGGGTCGGTTTGTTTCCATTTCCCTTGCCAATTTACCTGAGACCATTCACAGTGCGCATCAATTAGGTAACTCTATCTCGGTGCTGCGACAGTATCATGCACTCGGCGTTCGATATGTGACCCTCACTCACACGTGTCACAATGCTTTCGCTGACTCGTGTGGATACTTGACTCAAATCGCTCCCCTACACTATGGTTTGAGGTACAACATCTGAGCCTCTGTATAGCGGACCCGTCTGATTTGTTGTCATCTACATAGTGCTATCGGGTTCAAGCTCGTCGAGGAGATGAACCGAATTGGAATGCTGGTCGATCTGTCACATACTTCCGATTTGACCGCGACGCAAGCAATCATGCACTCCAAGGCACCTGTCATCTGGTCCCATTCGTCAGCACGGGAGGTTCACAACGTGGCTCGCAACGTGCCTGATGAAGTGCTTGGTCTGATCGGATTTGGAAAGGGACAAAAGGATGGCATTGTAATGGTGAGTTCCACATGGCTGCCATATTGTTGAGCCCCTCTGATGGCATGTCTTGATAGATCAACTTTGCGCCTCAGTTTGTTGCACCCGATGGCGAGGCTAATGTCCGAACCGTGGCTGATCATGTCGAGCACGTTGCAAGAGTTGCCGGAAAGAAACAGTGAGCTGTTACTTCTTTCAGAGTTTGTCCAGCAGTATCAATTCTGCTCCCATATAGCATTGGTATTGGTAGCGATTTCGACGGAATCGAATCGACTCCAGAAGGATTGGAAGATGTCTCAAAGTACCCTGCACTCGTAAGCTTTGCTCTGTTCTTGCTGCGGGAAACATCTCAGACTCGGCCAGATCGCTGAACTCTATCGTCGGGGTTGGGACAAATATGAACTTGCTGGTCTGACGGGAGGGAACCTACTTCGAGTTTTCATGGCTGTGGAGAATGTCGCAGGCGAGCTGCAAGCTGTGGGGACCCCTGCCGTTTATGATATTTATGACAAGAGGGAGGATTTATAGAGCTAAGTAGTACACAATGATTACTATTTTCGGTCTCTCTTCTTGCAATGGAGTACCTACGAAATCTTGGCTCGGTCGCCGTCTCAACGCTCGTCCAAAAGTCGGGAATTAATTTGCCATTTACACTCGGTCAAAAGGTCGCTTCTTGCGAAACCTTTTGGGTCCTTTACGACGCTACCAAACGTGTACAGTCACACCCGTCCATTCTCCAATACGAACTGACCTTACCAGCACTTAGGACGACGGAAGCGCCGTGTCGGTCTTTGAGTATGATTTCGTGCACCCCGTCAACAAGTCCACAATCCCGCTCGCCAAGAATGCATTGCGCAAGCTACGCACCATCCGCCATCCTGACGTGCTCAAATTCATGGACGTTGTCGAGTCGGACAGCACCATCCTCATCATGACGGAGCGGGTTCGCCCGCTGTCGAATGCGTTGCAGGTATGGGCGTCCAAGAGCCAGCAGGAGCGACAGGACTGGCTGCTTTGGGGGTTGCATCGGATATCGGTGCGTCCTTTTGTCGATTGTCGAGGTGCAGTTCTGTTGGAAAGCACAAGACGTTAGGTTGCGCTGGCGTTCATCAACGACTCTGTGGCGTCGACGCACGGTAGCGTTAGGCCGAATGCGATATTCATATCGCCCTCTGGGGAGTGGAAGTTGGGGGGTTTCGAAATGTTGAGCAATCCAAAGGACGACAATCCGGTCCTCTATGTGAGTTTGGAGTTGTCTGGTCGAGCTGGTGTGTAATGAAACCTAGACGATGGGCGGTTTGCTACCGGGATCGATGAGTTGCGCACCACCCGAAGTGAAGAAGAGTGGCTGGTCCACGTTGAAGGAGTAAAGTCGTCTTTTCCTCTCCCACCAATTTCGCTGATCGTACGTCAAGCGGACCTATCTCTGCCGCAGACAGCTATGCTCTTGGTCTGCTTTTGCATTCCGTTTTCAATCCTACACACCCCCAACCAGAGACCGCCGAGCCCCCACATCCACCTCCGCAGGCTTCGTCTCGCGGCGCCATTCCTCTTTCTGTGTTTCCGTCGTTCAAGAAACTCCTGAACCCTAACCCAAAAGGCCGCATGATCCCAAAAACCTTCTTGGACACTGGGATGGCAGAGACTGCAGGAGAAGGTTCTGGATTCTTTTCGGGAAACCGACTGGTGAAGGTGTGCACGGGTCTCGATAACTTTAGTTTGGGCAGCGAGGTGGAGAAAGCCACACTTCTCCGGTAAGTGGGAGCGACGTCGTGTGATACCGAGAGACTCTTGATCGACTACGAACGCAGCACACTCAAAGAATCCGCATCGTCTTTCCCCACCGAGTTTGTTACTTTCCGCATCCTTCCTTCCCTCGTCAACGCACTCGAGTATGGGGGCGCTTCGGCTGCCACGATCGTTCCTTTGGTTCTGCAGTTTGGTAAAACCTTTTCGTCAGACGAATACACAAACCAAATTCTCGGACCGCTTATCAGACTTTTCGTGAATCCGGATCGAGGCACGCGAATGGCACTTCTGGACAACCTATCGGAGTATGCGGAGAAGCTGGACAAGAAAGCCGTTGTGGATAAGATCTGGCCCAACGTCGTACGTCAGCCCTAGCTTTTTGGTTTATTCTTGTCAGCTGATTGGGATGGGCCAGCAATCTGGCTTTACGGACACGGTCCCCGTTATTCGCGAGGCGACGATACGCGCAATCGCCCTTCTTTCGCCCAAGGTACGCATCGTGACGTATTCCCCTCCGTCCTTTCTGATGACATGTCCGCAATTAGCTCAGCGACCGTATCCTCAACAACGAACTTCTTCGGCATCTCGCGCGTCTTCAGAGTGATCCCGAGGCGTCCATAAGAACGAATACATGTATTCTCATCGGACGACTAGGCCCCACCTTGGGTCACAATACGAAGCAAAAGGTCCTCGTACCTGCATTCTCCAAAGCGATCAAAGATTCTTTTGTGCATGCAAGGGTGGCGGGATTGATGGCGTTCACGGCCACTAGCGAATGTTTTAGCATCGAAGACGTGGCCTCGAAGGTGGTTCCGAACGTAGTGGGGGCTACCATCGACAAAGAAAAGCGAGGACCATTGTCCGTTCTTGTGATGTTATGCTGACTGTCGTCCAGGGTCGTGCGGGATCAAGCATTCAAAACGATGGAACTTTTCATGAATCGCCTTGAGACACACGCAGCATCCATGGTAGGATTGAACTCCCCTTCTCCTCGCATGTTCATTATGCTCATGGCTTCGTAGCCCGAAACTGCACTAGTCGAGGGCGAAGGAAATGCAAATACACCGTTGTCCATTCCAGGAGGCTTCACACAGACTAATCTTGTCAACTCTGCGACTGGTGCTGCTGGAGCACTTGCTGGTTGGGCCATGTCCTCTCTCGGGAAAAAGGTAAATCTTTAGTATTGACCTTCTCATCTTGCTAAATTACCTGCATAGCTGGCTCCGAGTGACCTACAGAGCACCATTGCGAGTAGCACTGACGGACGCCCCATCACACCGTTGAACGGTTCTGCACTGACTGGCGCAAGTGCGGATATCGTATCGCGACTACCGCCCTCGACAGGGTTCGCACAGCCTAAAGGCCTTCAGCTAGGCGGCGGCACTGGAAAGACAAATGCGAAAACGATAGCTGCACAACTGGCTGAGCAAGTCGCTGCAGAGGAAGGCGGGGGCAATGTGTGGGGTGGCGGCGATCTGATGGACGTGAATGCAGACGAAGGGGATTGGAGTGAGTTGTCGCATATATCGGAGATTCATGACGTGTTCACGTTTGTCTCCTCTAGGCGCCTTCGAAAGTGCACCCGTTGTTGCTGTGTCGAAGTTTAGCTCGGCGAACGACTTTGGGTTTGGTTCTTCACGGCCAAGTTCCCCGAGAAGTGAGTCTACTGATGAATTTGGGAATGTATGCTGATCGACCTTTCTGTCTAATTGAAGATGAATGGGGAACCATGGATATGTTGGCAAGCCCGTCGTCGGCTGCGGTCGCGTCTACCTTGTGGGGTTCACCACAACCGACTTCTCGTTCACTGACACCCCAACTTCACGCCCACCCGCAAGTTCGAAAGTCGAGCATGCCTGGTAAACTAATTGCCGTCTCGCCCGCCTCCAGTTCACGACCTACCCCCGTGTCGTCGCCTCCGCCTCTACCAACACCAGATCTAGACATTCCGAAGTCGACTGTAGGCATGACCAAAGAGGAGAAGGCGAACGAAATAGCGAGAAGGAAAGAGGAGCGGCGTCTGGTGCGTGTTTTGCGATTCTTTCATTCAATGCGAGACTGATGATGATGTTGGGTGGTCTGTGTAGCGCATCGAAAAAATGAAGGAGCAGAAACGGAGTGCGGCGTCTTCGATCAAATGATAGAGGAGGGAATGGAGAGTGAGAGTACTCTCTTTGTTGCGTGCTGAGACGTTGACCGAGTGCAGACACGTGCATGGAGACCTTTGCTAATGATGATATATTGGTTTCGTTCGTTGTTCACGTTCATGGTCGAACGTTCTCGTCTGGCTGTTGTGCAAGTCTCTTGTGGCATACGATACTAGTACGACTTGTCCAAGGAAAGGGGTGCACGTTAGTCTAAGCAAGAAGCAGACACACAAGTGACTCCCTTGCGAGCCTATCAGGATCTTGGTCCGCCTACTACAGATGCACGCAGCAGACCGTGACGCGTGTCACATCGATTGAAACGGAATCCGCGTGGCACAAACTTGAACTTTTTGGCAATTTCGTTGATAGCGAGAAGCAGCGCCTACTAGGCGTCACGCTCGCTGCCACCATGGGGCCTCGAGAGGGAACACCAAGCTTACCCGCAAGTGGACTCGGAGGACGATATCGGACCGTAGTGTGACTACAGTACTCCTGTGGCAGTGGGCACAGCTTGAATGTACCCAGTGACAGGTGGCTTTTGGGTGCCTTAGAAGTCTTTTAATGAGACCTTACGACATCGTTATGCCCTTCTGAATTACGCCGACTCGGAGTCCCCTCATCACTTGTGCGCGCTTCTGCATCTTATCTTTCACGCTGTCTTAGCGCCCATCTGATCATCACCTTCCCAGGCCATCAGATCACACTTGGTGGCGTGAGGTGCAACAATGCATCCTGCGCTCCAAATCCCGGAGATCTTGTTGAACATCTTCTGCCATGTCTTCCGTCCGCCTTCGTACCATGGACCTTGGCCATTATCCGAGCATAATCCTGACATGGCGGTCTTAGCCAGGACGTGTCGCGCGTTCGAAGGACCGGCTCTGGACGTCCTTTGGTCGGTATTGAGAGACATGTCCCCCATAGCACGATGTCTTCCGGATGCATCCTGTCAAACATCACACGTGAGTCGATTCCTTCCATACATCAACTTATCGCGACGTTACTAAGAGAGTGATCACCTTCCACTTCATTCTATCCCCAGTACACCAAGACACATAAATTCTCCAGAGCGCTCAGTCAGGATGAATGGGACATCCTCCGAAGTTACACACGCCGCATCCGGACCATCATGTATTTCGACCTGGGATTTGACTGGGAATCGGTTCTCCCGCGAACCGTCCGCGGAAACAGCGTCCATGACACACTCTTTCCCAACCTCCGTTTCTTGACTTGCAGATTCTCCGGAGGAATCGTGTGTTCTCCACCCCACCAGCATACCCCATCTCTGACTTGCATCGACATCACTGTCGACACAACGGCCGGACCGTGCCTGGTCAGGGACCATGTCAAGCCATTTTCGGAGCTATACCCCAACCTCAAGAAGATTACCATACACCGACAACCGATGAACATGTTCAAACGCAGCGCCAGTGATACCCTCTTTACGTGGCCATGGAAAGACCTTCGAGGACTGGATTGCGCTGGATTTAATTTGGACGCGAATGACCTGACACATCTCTCCTTCTTGCCTGCGTTGTACGAGCTCACCTTCACGCTGAGCGAATCATTGGTAAATGACATCATCGCTACCCTCAGCTCGCCTCTCATCTTCCCGAGCTTGCAACTGTTGGGATTCTCACGCAACTCTGGTTACTTGGAATCAATCTCGAGGTTACTTTCCCAATTAAAACTGCCAGTCATCAAGTGGCTCGATGTAGATGCAGAAGGCAATCCTTCCGAGACCGTCAGTTCATTCTTGACGAATCTGCAGAAAGCTTGTATAAACCGCTCCCTTGTTCACTTGCAATTGGATCTTGGGTTTGCCACCTACCACACTGTCGTTCGCTGGGCCACGGAACCCGTTCTTACCCCCAACGACTTGCGCTCAAGCATGGTATTCAGCAACATCCGTCGTCTGGATCTGCGAGTCGCGGGTCATGTAGCCCTTGCTGATGACACACTGCTAGAGCTCGCTTCAGCTTGTCCACAGCTCAATCTCCTTTCCATCAACGAAGGATCAGGTTGGAACAGGCCGGAGAGGATGTTTGGTGGGATCACGCCAGATGGGCTACTCCAGCTCTTGCTGAAATGCCCGTCGCTGAATAATATTGCCCTTGTCATCGACACGCGCGGCTATACCACCACTGCACCCAGCAAAACGTTGTTGGATCGGTCGGCTATCCCGAGCTCCAGATCTAGGTTTTACATCGACATCCTTGACTCTGTCATCGAGGAAGCGTCCATTCCGGCCATCTCCACTTGGCTTGCTGGCGTCGTGCGCCCGTACCGCATGTTTAATTTTCGTGCTTGGGAGGCTTGCACCTGTACGCTATACCCGGACTACGCAAGAGCTGCATACTCGGATCGCTGGCGTGAGGTAAATCATGTTGTCAACGCCATTTTTGCCAGTGGGCGCCCTACGGATGATACTGGAGCGAACGTTTGCTGAGGGGTGCTTAACATTGACTAGACGGTGGATAACCCGATATAATCTTACTGCTAGCTTGTGTTCTGTATGATCACGGTTTCAACTTGATAATACCGTACTAGAACTTACTAGTTATTCTTTTTGCTTCATATAGTAGTGCTTCCTCGTTACCTGTACGCGATATATCCACATTGCAGGGTTTTCTCTCGAACAAAATATCCTTCTGAGGTTGACGATATCGGACCGAGTGGTGTGCCTCGATCGACTGTGGATGACTGTGGTTGCGGAGCTGATCCGAAATGCGGTGCTCTGCGGAGCCTCGTGTAAGTACCGTATGATATCATGCTCCACAAGTTGGAGACTCGTCGACATCTTCAAGCGCGTCAAGCAGTTTCCTTAATTTTTAAAAACATCTTGGCCTAGTCGACACTTTCCTCAGCGGTCTCGTTTTTCTTCTTTTTGCATAGCTTATTGGCAAGAATCCCTTGAAGGTCGAGACATGCATACGTCCGTGATGGTCAACAAACGTCCATTGGCACTTCTGCGGACCCACACAATAACTCTCGCTCGCCTGCACGCCACATTTTGCTCTCGCCAACCTTTTTTTTCCTTACATCTTCTTCAACAAAAAAACAATTGACAACTTCTCGTCGGTACGCCACGTTCACCATATTAAAAAAATCAGATACGATCGTTGAAATGGAGGACGCGTTCAACTCCCCCCCCCCAAAAAAAAAAAAACAGCATCATGCGTTGGAGTCGAACGCGCTTCTGAACCCTGTATACACATGCAACCCCACCCCAACGCAACAGTCAACAGCACGCCCACACGTATACACACAGAGAGAGGGAGAGACGAACACACACCATCTAGATCCCGACGATCGCACATGGACGCCAAATCGGCACGCTGCAAATGCAGACATGTCGTCTTCAAAGTGTCCCAGAGTGTCGAGGACGTGACTCCGCGCGCGTCATTCATGCCCGTGCCGTCCTTGACGCCGTCGCTGTCTTGCAATACGAGCGCGTCCAAGATGTGAGACGTCGCTTGCTCGTAGCGCTGAAAACCAAAAAAGAAACACAGCAGCAGCGAGGCCACAGCATATGCCATCCCGGAAA
>JBBPOM010000794.1:0-18063 GCA_038091455.1 Leccinum uliginosum | reverse complement strand
GCAGACACTCCCAGCGGACGGCCCAAAACTCGACCGCCGCGTCCTCGACGTCGGCTGCGGGCCGGGCACGATCAGTCTCGCTCGCGCAGCTCATCCCACAGGGTCACGTCACCGGAATCGACTACGTCCCCTCAGACTCAGACTCGGGCGTCATGCGCGCGTGCGGGGGCGAGCCGGATGCGGGACGGCGGTTCGTCGGGTGGGGCGCTCAAGGCTGGATTAGAGCGGGGGGAAGTCGGGGCAAGCGCGAGTACGTGGTGTTTTAGTACACCGGAGGAACGGTGTGGTGGGGTAGGATGCGGGCGGACCGGACGATGACTTCGGCGTTTGCGGCAAGGGCGGTGGAGATGGGGTTTACGGATCACGAGGGCTTGGAGAGGATTGCGAGGGGGTGGAGAGAGTGGGCGAAGCGGGAAGACGGGTGGTTTGCGATGGTGCATGGGGAGATCGTATCTCGCGTGTAGTGAGGGTCGTGAGGTGTTCTTTCTATCGCTCCGTCGCAGTGCGTGGTCGACAATGAATGGTGCGTACTTCTGTCGACCTTGCGTAAGATCGACATTGAGGTTGCGATCTGGATTTCGTTCCGAGATGCTGTGATTTCTATTGTCGATAGCATATGGCGATTTCTGCGACCGTATGCAGTTCGACGAGATGACACAGGGAGGGAGAGGGCGAGCCGAGGCGGATACGCCACGTCGTTGTCGTGGCATGGTGCTGGTCGTCGTGATGTGACGTCGGGAGGGGGCATGTACCGTCGTTGCGTGGCGTCCTCACGCTGTGAGGGATGCGTTGGCGGCGTAGGCAGGGTCTGGAGCGGGCGTAGGGTGGGAGAGGGAGAGGGAGAGGGAGAGGGAGAGGGAAGGGAGAGAGACAGGCACACAGATGCACTGTTGCACCGTCTTCGTGTGTTATCGACGATCGTTCCGTGTGGAAAAGCGCAGCCTGTCTGGAACGCGTGGCGGGAAGTGGGCAGCACCCGGTTCGGTTGGTCGTTGGGCGCATTGGCTGTCGCGGCGTCGTGGCCATTGGACTAGGATGCGGCCACCGTTTGCGCTGAAGTTTGCTTTGGCTTTGGTTGAGATTGGGAGACCTCGTAGAATTTTGGAGGCATGATTGAAACGCCAGAGGCCCGAAAGTTTGATAATGCGTGGGATGCGATGTGGCAAAGAAACTTGGCATAAGGAAACCTCATTTACACAAAATATAATATACTACGTATACAGCACACCTGATGATGCCGCAGCATGTTGTCTATTGCTCCCCATTATCATCCTAATCATACATTTCGTATGTATCGGTGGATGCGTTCGAATCATCATCGGACTCCTCGTCGCGCTCGCTTTCTTCGCTTGGAGTCACTTCCCATTCCAGAACTTCCTGATCACCGAGCAAGAAGCTGGGGTCAAGGTCATCGAAACCACGGGGAGACGAATTTTGACAGCCCAAGCGAGTGTCCTCAGGCTCCACATCTTCTGTGTCATAGTCTACTAGTAGTGCAGTGCAGTCACCACTCTCCCAGTCAAGATCAGATGGCGAGAAGTCGTTGTTCAGGTCATCGAATCCGCCGAGAGGAGTGTGAGAGATTATGGAATCGCGATGCATGTATGTGGATGAGGGTTCAGTAAAAGCGTGCAAGCGTTCCTCCGTTGACTCGACTGGATCCGTTGCACTGTCGCGAACATGGGAGTAGGTGTGCCCAACGCCAAGACCCCAATGGTGTCTCATCAACATATCCCGGTCCGCGAATCTTTGCACCGTGACGCCGGTTAGGAACAAACACAGACATTCATCCATCTGTATCATACCTGTTGACATAGTAGTACCTCCAATTATCAAGATCTTTTCTTGAACCGGAAATAGCTGGATCATCTGGTTGTCGTTTTCCTTTTGCAAAAGCGGGTATAACATGACATCCTCTCAATACTTCCGCGGGGTCAACGAAACCAAATGCATGGTCTTCATTTAATGAAACAAATTGCAACATACTGAGCTCGACCCCATCCTGTCGGGGATCAGGTAGCACCAGTTGAAACCACCGCACATGTAGGGCATCTAATCGACGAGGGTTGTAGTCTTTGAGTCCCGGGCCGACGTACTGGACATTTACATGATAGATCCCGACAATGCGAGCGTAACGGAAGCGATGCGAGACCGCTTCGGAGTCCGTGTCATCTGCGGATTGTCCAGCCAGCAGCATTATATCACGTTTGCTGCCGCTAGGGTTGAAACTGTCCTGTCCGCGGCGGACATCATACGTGGTATAGTTGATGCGAATGATACTGTGTCGGTAGATGCGATTGCCTTTCAGTATTACATGGTTGAAGGTGGCCGGCCGTCCGTTGTAGCTGTCATCTAGTCCCGGAAGCACATGAGCAGCAATCGGTTCCGCGGAATCCATATGAATTGACCGAATGCGAGGAAGGAGGTGGGACTTTAATTTCGAAATGAAGTCCTTTAAATTATGATTCGTTTAGTCAAAACCTTAATTGTACTAGAGTATGATATCCATACCGTCATTGCTGGATCACCTGCATTTCGGCTGGAGAAATCGTGAAGTTCGATCGGTTGGTGTTGTGACTGTCCAATGTTATAGCGACTGTCCAAGTTGTTTGGGACAGATTCCGGTAGACTACCGCCATTTTGGGACTCGTAAACTCGTCGTATCCTTGCTTGTCGTCGCTCGATCCGAGTCAGCTGACGGATGAAGTCCTTTTTGCTAGTACGTGTGTACCTCCCTTTCCCAACTCTGTGCTCTCGTTCGCCCTGAAGGAAAGGTTAAAACTGAATTGATGCACCTGGATAAAAATAGACAGACTGGTTGTGTTGAGTAAGAATCCGTTGTCCCATAGCACCTGATGGAAGCCGTGTAGTCACCAAGCGCATGAAGTTTGTAAGTGCGAAGGTTGAGGGATTTTGGCTTGCGTGATTGTACGGTGACAGCGGATCCCGCCACTTGGCGCTGAGAGCGAGCCCGAACCTCCCTACGGTGGCGGCCATCAGCCTCGCGTCTGAGTTCTTTGGTGTTAAACGCGGGGCAGGTATTCGTCTCGAACGCACGTATGGCGTCTCCCAATTCTTGGGTGACAGAATCCATTACTTGAAGGGTCTCATCTGTGTGCATTCTTAGTTTCGCAAGTCCGTGCCAATGACACAGGAGGGCGAGAAGCTTCAACACAGCTGCATTGTGGGGCTCAGGTAATAAGCCCTCGAATACAGGGAGAGAACACTGTTGTAAGTCAATTCAGCAGTATTGTACATAACAACTACTGTGTAGCTACGCACCTGGAGGATGTCTTCGAAGTCACGTGCTGCAATCCTCTTCATCTCTGACACGTTCCTCGAGAAACGTCGTATCGTATCTTGTCCGAACGTAGGGACCTGACGATATCTGTAGACAATACATAGATCAGCTGATGAGTATGAAAGTGGGTCATAGTTAAAAAAACACCTGCCTTCGATCGAGCTCGCGCACGATGTTACCCTTCAAACTCTCGAGCATGCGTAGAAGATGGGTCAAGATCGCCTTCCAGATTCCAAGCTCAAATTCATGTAACAAATCGACCACAAGCATAGCAAAGAGATTGAAACCAAAAGCACAGAGCCTTTCTGAGAAGGCGTTCTGCACTGATAAGCACGAACAATTAAATTCCTGTCAGACCAACGCCTACCATGGTGGGTACCAAAGACTCGTCCTTGAGAAGTTTTTGAACTTGTAAAGAGGTGACAGCGTAGTTTTTTTCGTAGATAAGCCTGCGTGCGTTTACGATTTTGTTCCGTCGATTGTCGTCATCAACCCGGGCCAATATTTGTCGTTGATGCATGTCCTGTTGGGTGGCGACAGCGGGGACACTCTTCATAGGGATTGTACAGCGTGGACACGGACACGTTCCGAGGTTGCGTATGGATGCAATCAAGACCCTGTGCAAACCAGCAAGTCAGTAATAATTTAGCAAACGCAGACATAGAATGAACTTTTCAGGATAATCGGCGGAATATGTTAATATCCGTGGATAGAACCGCCGCTTAACGCCATCGCAGCACAAGATGACGATCCCGTGTTGATACGCCTTCATGAATTCCTCATCGAGGAGTATCTTCCACTGTTCGTGGAAGAGCTCTCTCTGGCAGTGGGAATGAAGTGCATCACTGGCACCTCTATCACCCAGGTTTTCCGCCAGGAAATCCTTGAACTCATCCGGTAGCTAGAAAAAGAATCAGAAAATCTGTGACATAGTGAATAACTGAGTACTTACTGCCTGGAAATACGCCACATGAGAACAGAGATTGCTGGAGGGTTGAGATCTTCGATACTTTGACTCATTGCCAAAATAGACGTAAAGTGGCCAGAGCTTTGCATCGCCGAAGGCAGTCAGTTGGGTTGCGTCGGACCAGAACATAAGCGCTGCGACGACTCGGGGAAGGTCACAGCCGGGCTCCGGGGGCAAGTCTTGAACCGCTCGATTTGCCTCGAGGAATGCAGAGGATGTAAATAATTCACCGTGGACTCTGACATCATGGTCCCGGTGAGTTGGGTGCCATCGTAGTTCATATGGTTCAAAGTGAAATAGCGACGCCTGCGCCGGATTCGTAACCCTTTCCCTGATGATTGAGACAATAGAACGATGATAAAAAGCGTCGATAATATAGTCCTTCGGGCCCGGATATCTCGACTGACCGTGAAACGGCGCTGAGACCACAACAGAGGAACATTTCCAACCATGGTCCTCTCTCAACCATTCCGGAGCATCACCATCGAACTCATTGTGCCCTAGCTGCTCGTCTATGGAATTCCACGGAGTGCGTGATACAATATCGGGAGAGAAAGTAGGGTCTCCCACGATATCCAGTAGGTTCCTAAAACCTTCCTTCGACTTTTGCGCCCCTTGATTCCAATACCAATGCCCGAGGAGCATAGAAGCCTCGTTTGGATAAGGGTAGTACGGGTTATGAGAGGTGTCATACGATGTACCCAAATCAACGCAAGGTGAATGCTCGACCGAATATGGATCTTCCGGGTCGTGACGAGGGGGCGTGTCCGTGTCGTATATGCGTAGTAACCCAAATTTGTTGATTTGTGTCTTGAACAGCCTGCGTGTCGAGGTGTAGAGGGAACGAGTGAGTTGCCCAACGGAACCAGTCGAGTCGAGTCGAGTCGAGGATGGGGAGTTATTTGCGCCTTGTGCTAAACCTGTTTGTGAATTGGATAATAACTCAGCCGGTGGAAGCGGCGCCAGGGGTTCTGGAAGTATGTCTTGAAAGCGTAGAAATGGGCGTCGCATCTTTCGCTGTACCAAGGATACTTTGTCACCAGCTGATTTTTGCTCCTGTGGTAACGTCGTCTGGTTATTGGAAGCGAAGTCGTTCATCAAATAGAAATGAGTGAAGGAGCATTTACTAACCTGTTGTGATTGAGATGAGGAAGGGACCCCGAGAGATCCAGTACTGAACGCATTCGAAAATTGGTTTGAGTCGAAGTGCTCTAAAGCCCGTGTCGGGCTGGCTGCCCCTCCACTATAGCGAGCTCGCTTGGTACGAAAGACTTCCTTTGCCCTGGTAAGGGCTTCGGAGAGTCGTTTTTTACCTGTACGACATTCTTTTTCGTGGCGAGTGAAAGCGCCCAAGACGGTGAAGGTTCTACCACATACACACGTTCGTGAGAACGTCTGATCTCCACTCATTCCCGGATGTAGCGTTGCCGTGAAGTGAATTGAAGTGAACTTGAAGGGAGGTGTATTTTTGGTGCACTTCGATACTGACTTGAAGCGTCCAGTTCGGGAGGTGAAACGAAGTGTCTAGGACTATACTTGTCAGTTGCTACGCAATAATCACGCTTGTCCAAAAAAAAAAAAAAAAAAAAAAAAAAAAAAAAAAGAAACGAAGTGTCCCGGAACTTTCCATCCAATCATAAGTGATTATTAATCAGTATAGTAATTCTCTCGTTTTCGACTGCGTTCGCAAGTAACTGGTAGAGTTCGTCAATAGATGCTGCGTCTCGTGCATGTCTTACGAGGAGCCTGAGTATTTTGTGTCCCAGAATATTACCGTGCGCACTGTTTTATCGCAACTGGCTAAGGAGTCGCGATCTTATGTCGATGTCGCAGATCGCATCGCAGAACTCGATTCCAGGTTTCCGCGTTGGTTTTCGAGCGCGACTGCCTGCGTGCGTGTGCCTCCCATTTGGGGTTGTCACATGGAATTTCTCGCACAAAGAATGCATTGATCGAGTCACTCATAACACATTTCTTGCGTGCTAGATCAGCTATCGCGGATTTGTCTCCCGAAGATGTCGTTCGTGAGTACGGAGACGCGATTGAGTTACCGCTCGATTGTGCTCGCAAACCTTCACCCTTGATTGCTGCACTCTTCGCATCCCAGTATGGTTCCGAAGTGGCTTCTGCTTTTCGATTTTTGCAGCCAGTGTATGCATACAGCTGTCGTGAAGATGAGTTGCCTTTCGGTCCTATGCAGTGGGGATCATCAGAATTAGGCCAAAAACTTGCGGACAGTGTTTTGAAGTTATCGCAGTCAACAGTCAGTCAGTCTATTTTGCATCTCCCACCACAATCGCGCCCTCATATAAGATCTCGATCACATCGCCGGACTTGCAACGGACTTTCTGAACATCTGTTACAGCGTCTTCGGTATTTTGAAAACGCAGGCGCGGATGTGCTGAGTAATCTCTACGTGTCATACTATCCTTTGAGTACATCCACCGTGCTACACTGTGACTCATATTATATCACTAAAATACTTGAGTATGAATACGGTGTTGCAGTTATCGACTGTGCACTGTCGTGCAAGTCCGTGTACGCAGAACCTGCAGAACGGAAAAGATGTATCAAAAACAACAAAAGGCGACAGCGCAAATTGGATAGTATCGCAGCTGTTCGTGATGGTTCGGCGCAGTATGATCGTGAATGGCCCGCTGTCGTCTCGGACGAAGTTGTGTTTCATTGTCTGAATCGGTATCACGAAGGGTCGAAGTGGGCGGAGCCTCCCGTTTGCGCAATATGCGGACAATATAAACGAGATATTCCCTCCATGCACGTTGTGCACGAAATCGCTACGTACGCTGAACCGCGCATGGGTAGTTGTGTGAGCTAACGGCAGGATGCTAGATACAAACAAGTACCTTGGCCCTTTTCGAATATCCGAGCCAAGTCCACCTTGACTCGGCTGAGCGCCTGTCCCTGCGATTTGTGTATGGACATTGCCCAAGAGAGGGCGAGCGGGATTTGCAAACGCCGCGCCTCGATGTTCCCATTCAGACCCTCGGCCGTGAACTCGACCGGCGAACACAGGATATATTGGCCCTTGGTAAAATGCGCGAGCGGCCAGGGCTGGTTCTTTTTGAACATGTGATTATTGAGTGGGATCAGGCCGTGCACGTCTTCCTTGACGCCCGGCACGTTCGCGGCGGTCGGAGGTGCACCCTGGCCTTCCTTTCGTCGTTCCTCTGCGATTGCAATGCGGCGACTTTGGGCTCCGTGAACGGTAATAAAGTCGGCCACTTTGCCCAGCGACCCGTTGACGAGCTTGCTTTCGGGCATGTTCTGGGGTAGACGAAAACGTGAAATGACAATCAATGTCACGAATTAAAAGAAGAAGAAAACGTACGCGCAGCAACAAATACCTATATAATCTAGAGCGGTAAATACCCCAGCCAAAACATACTTCAAGGGGACTACCTTGGGGCAAACAAGCCTCTCGAGCAGCTTGTCTGCCTGGACGGCGGTGAGGTTGTTCCCATATATATCACATCCAGCCGAATCCATTGCTTTATATGTTCTTGTCTCGCCGCTCAGTTTGTTGATGCACGCGTGGTTGTGTTGGTCCACTTGGGCGTTGGCGGGCAATCTAGATAGATGCAGCATAAACGCGACGAAAGCGTGCACATATGACGTACAATAGCGTCGGGCAGACACCGTCGTCATAGTGTATCTGACGACCGAGCTTCTGGAGTTCCTGTATACGCCCGTCTTGTAGTTCACCGGTCCGCATCGAGGCAAGCATCTCAATGAAAGCTTGAAGGGGGGCAAACGTCAGTCCTGTTCAAATGGGCGGGTCGAAAAAGGGAAGGGCATACTGTTGTCTTTTTGACGGAAAACGTTGGAAACTTTGACCATGTCCTCTATGCACCGCGGCCAGCTCCACGCTCGGAATGCAAACGTGGCATCGATTTGGCTCCTCGAATCCCGCTCGGGTACGGGAGGTAGCTGGAAGAAGTCGCCTGAAGCAACAAGCTAGAGAAAGGAATCACTCATGTCGCTGTTGCGGCCGGTGGGAACGATGGTCTCTACGCGCTCTTCATCATCTTCGTCTGGCAGGTGCCGCACTGCATTTTCCGATCTGAATGCCCGCATGACCTAATCAGTTAATGCTTATTTCTCGCCTTCCAGGGCTATTGCATAACTCGTCAAGGTGCTAAGGTTGTACCAAAAACATCACCTACTAATATAGCAGACAGCCTCGTGACCCGCCGCCGCCAGGATAAGAATCCAGCGCCGCAGAGAGCTCATAGATTGGCAACCGCAACATGGCTGATCACTTTGACACTTGCCGTGTACGCTCAACGAACCTGGAAAAAAGATGGAATAGCAATCGTTTTCGGTTATACAGTTAGCAGTCGTGTGTACAGATAGCATCTGTACAACGGAGTCGGGGACTGGCGCAAACGTGCGCCGCTACGATTATTTGCAAATAAACATTGCCAGGGTGGCGGCACTACCCTGTGAAATGATTGTGTAGAGTTACTAGAGTACCTGGACTATATCTTCATCATTGCCAAATATACCACGTACAGACTACAGTTCACCTTGCCTCCCGAACTGAATGAACTCACTTCCTTCCCAATTCGGTTGCAGCGAAGTGTGACGAAGTGTGACCTCCGCGAAGTGAACTTCATTCACTTCGAAGTTACTTCACCCCTGCGGCAACGCTACGGGCCGGATGAGAGTGGAACGAGAAAGCTCGTTGCCAAGCACTTGACTGACTACGATGACACTGTATATTTTTCTGACAGAAGAAGAGACTCTCTATTCCCAGAGTGACTACGAAGAAACGAAGAAAAGGTACAGCCAAATTCCGGAACGTTACAGTAACAAGTGCACAAGCGGGTGAGGATCGCGTGAAATGCAGAAAATATGGCATGATGAAAACACATCGTACAGACATCGTACAGCAATCGTATAGTGTTCGGCGTTGCACAACACTTTTGTATAGTCAAAGGAAATAAATCAGAGAATTTCCGAAGAGGACACTCATTTAGCTGCCTGCACATGCGTTCAATGTTTCAGTTACTCATGATATTAAAACGTCTTACAATTGCGCAGTCCGCGCCAAGGCGTCCCTGCATTGGCACATAAAATTGTCTCCACCTGATGCTAGCGACTGCCGCAGTGTACCGCCCCTTGATCGTGTCCCCTTCGGCATGGGTCGGATTCGCCTGAATGGCATACTGAACTGCACTATCCCCAACAAAATGACGTAGCATATACTCCCATTCATGGCATGATTGCTCAGCTTCGGCGAGTGCTACCGTGCATGTCCTTTTCCTCAATAACGCATCAATAAATTTCATCGTCAGCGGATTTGATCCATGGGATGTATTTCCCGATAGTATCTACAATCATACAAGTTCGTTAGAACAATGAACATAACAATACTTCAGAAACTCCTACCCCAGGTTTGCAGATGCCTTGTCGTTTAGCATAAGAATCTAAAACTACCTGTCTCATGGCACTAATATCCCCCTCCAAGCCTTCAAAGCCTTCATCGAATTCAGAATACGCGCACTCCAATATGCTTCTGTCTGAGGCTATCTTTCCGGGAGTTGGTGTGGTGCTCGGACGGATTGTTTCTTGTTTCTTGTTGACGTAAGGCATATCGGCAGCGTATGGTTTCGCACGGCGAAAAGTACCAAATCAAGGATTTGCACACTCGAATATATATACCGATGTTGTGACTACTAGTCACATTGTGTGACGTTGTTACCTAAAATAGTGCATCCCCTACTTATCCTTCGAAATTGAGATGGTCGAATGACTGCTGTATTGAGGTCCAGACGGCACGGTGTGTGGGGGAGTCGGGGATTGGCGCTTCCGGGCGTCGCTGCGATCACGATTCACGAAAACGAAATGTTCATTCAAAACGATTGACGACAACAAAGATACAGTAATGCCCGCTCAGATCAGAAGCCGTTAGATAAATGGGTCTACTCCGTAAGACTACGCCTTCGCTCGACGTTATCACCATCCAAACGCATGAGAGTAAAAAGATTTGTGATCCGCCCGTACTCGTAAGCGACTTGGCGGATATCGTTACGTGTGGGCGGTTGAGAGATGGTTTCATCTGCAGAAGCATACCTAGAAATTTCGAAACTGAGCTACAGGGACAAGGGATTAGAACAACTGGCAGCATGCTATCGTTAGAAAATTCACCCAAGACAACACGAACACAATTTTTTCCGAGTCAGACGAAAGAGTGGATGAAAGGAAGGGATCTGCGGGGAGTGGTGGAGCATCTTCAAGCACCCCAAGCCAAAGGTCGGAAGAAGAGTCCTCCAGCGTTTGCCTCAAGAACTCCCGTGCGAGCGGAGTTGCAAAAAAATTGGTTTCACCGAGCGAAAAGTCGTTCCAAGCCGTCGATTCCGCCAGCCCGGTTGAGCGAACGCGCAGATCGCTCCGCGAGCCGATTGAGGCGGCCAGGAACGCGTGAATGACAGCGCGCACTTTGCACAAGAAGCTGTATCCGACGCCCTGAAACTAGGAAACGAGGCGAGTAAGTAAATGTACTAATGAATGGCCCAACCTGGGTGAGACTTACCTCGTCCATTAACAGGCCACGGAGTGCGTGATCGAGGACGCTTCTCACGTGTCGCACGGGTGCCAGAACTAGAACAAATAGATGAATGTCAAATTCGAGGTGAATTAGGTTGTCACGCACCGTGCCTTGGCGCCGATTGCGATGCCCGATGGGCTAGAACAGCGTCGAGGGCGTCATCGACCTCCGCCTCGGTAAGAAGGAAGTCGTTACTGAGTCGCATGAGTGAACCTGTATCAGTGAGAACTCTGTAGGACAGCAGAACCATTGTTTCGGCAGCAACGCCCATCCACTCTATGGTTATGTCGTTTACGGTAGAGAGAATTCTTACTGTCACGTCAAGTATTAGTATAGGTATTTCGAAAAAGAGAATATTTACTTGGATACGTAGAAAAGTCACGTATGTATCTGTTGGGCGGTAACGTATCCACTGGCATGAAGTGCATGTCCAGTGCGTGCGCGACCTCGAACCGGTTAACGACGAGCGTGGCTGGATTCGACCACGTCTCATACGACTCAGGTTCAGGATGGTTGATTGTGATGGCTGGTTCAGGATGGTTGATTGTAATAGCTGGTTCGGAATCGTCGGATTCAGAGTCGACGTCCTCTTCAGAAGACGATGAGTGAGACGGTGAATCCATCAGATGACGGCGGACAGTCGCGGGAAGGGAATCGTTGGACCACCGTGACCAGACGTACTGTTACCATCCGACTTTTATCCGTGATCATATCCCCCCAATTTCATCATTTCCGCCGTCGTTCTCGAATTTCAAGGCACCATTCACGGTGGATATCCGGCTCCAACTCGACGTTGACCTTCATGGGATCGTGGGTATTAGTTGATCATCAGATCCGCACCTCCTGCTGGGCCCGTGGGTGCTTATCGACATTATCCCCGCTTCTATTTCCAGAATGGTATGTTCTATGTAGAATTTTCCACCACGCGGTTGGCTGCCGTAGCAATTAGTAGGTGGGAAGGCAATGCAATAATTAAAGTACTTCCTCTGTGGAGCGATTTTATATTGGCCACGAGAATAGTCTCAGCCTCAGATCTGGCGCCCCGGTGTCTGATTCTAACCTGATTGACCTAAATGACCGGGAATTGATATCCGTAGTAGTCGATTCTGACGTGACCCTGTGGGATGAGCTGCGCGAGCGAGACTGATCGTGCCCGGCCCGCAGCCGACGTCGAGGACGCGGCGGTCGAGTTTTGGGCCGTCCGCTGGGAGTGTCTGCGCAGGACGGATATCCTCCCTCCCCTTTCTTCGAATCTTCGTGAGTCAATCCCTGAAGCGAGGTCTCACCCCCCTTCTAATCCCCACTAGCTTCTAAGTCTTCCTTTACGACATGCGCGATGGCTCGATTAGTATGATAAACGTATGTTAAGATTATGTTATCCGCGATGCCAACGACAGTCAGGTGCTAACTTTGTACGTGTACGCATAGGGGCTTCTCTGGGTCCCGCGTCCAGGAACAGCATAAAGCTGTGAGTTAACGCCTTGGGATCATGACTTCTTTTTCTAGAGCTGGTTCGAATGTCGACCTCCTGTGGCCATGTGGCTTCCTAAGCATGCGCCGCGATCACGGCAATGGGCCTATGACTCTATGAGTGACGTTCCACTGCTCTGGGGTGCAGGCATTTAACCTCTTTTAGTGGTTTTTAATGACCATCGAGACACCACCGACCACACTACCACCGAACTTCCTTCGAAACGTTCCATTCAAACTCGGCAAGGCGCGTGATTCAAATACTCGCATACTAGAGACTTCCCAGACTCACCCCAGCTGGCAGTTCTGATCGACCATGTAATGTCGTTACTGATCAAAGACGCGTAATGATGATTCCGCAGCTATGTACGTATAGGTGTCGACTGCCCGGATCGGCTAAGTTATTGATGGGGCAATGTGAAAGAAGCTTGATGGAATCAAGCGAACGAAGGTGCGGTGAGAAGATGCGGCGACGGCCTGCCAGTAGGCGTTGTACGTTTTTCCGCCTACGGAGTGGAGAAACGTACAAGAGACAGACGAGTTTTCGGAAACGAGGTAGAGGAACTTCGGGTGCCTGCGCTCAGATTGGCAGATCCGTGAATAACCGGCGGATGCGGAACAATCCCTCGCCACGAAGGGCGGGAATGGCGATGAATGATTCTAGCGAAAACTTCCTGGACGAACGTACGACACGCCGGACAGTCGAAGGTCCCGGTCCGCCCTTGTCTTTCTTCCCTATAGCGGGGCCGGCTGGACAAAATTCAAGTATATTGTGCTGGGCTATCAGATATAAGGTTGATCCTGTCGGATATGTGTTGCAAAGTCGGAGCCCTGTTGAGCTTGAGAGCTATCTTGTTCTTCAAGCTTGAAAGTTTAAGCTTTAAGTTTCAACGTTCAACCGCCACATCGTCTACGTCGTCGATTTCTGTACGGATCGCCCGGTGACTTCCAAGTCGGGGGAATCTGTCGCTATCACTCTAGTCTCTATGTACATCCAGGCGTTCGAGAGCGCCATTCTGCGTCCAGCTCGTCCTCCTCACGTCCGCACACCGCCACCCTCATCTTCCGCTGTCAACCATCCAGTCTCCCTCCTCTTCCCCTCTCACCGTACCCCCAAGATCAACGTCTCTCTCGCACCCGAGCTCCACCACATCCTCAAATACAAACATATTCCCTTTACTTCCCCTTGACGAAGTGGAAAAACCGCATACTCGTGTCCTCAACAACTCAATGCCATCCGGCAGGCCTTCGCAGCAGCACGCCGCTCAATCAGCCTTGTTTGCTAATACCCAACCCACACCACTCGCGTCATACTGAGAAGACCAGCGTTGGGACTCGAAGAAGAGTCCGATTCCTGAACACCCAAAGGCGGAGATGAGCACGGAAGCCGATGACGCTCTCATCCCTTCCAGCAAATTTTGGCCCGCCCTAGGTAAAAACTTTGGTAGGTGGAAGACCCGTTACTTTGTCTTACAAGGGCCTGTCCTCGACTTCTATGAAAGTGTGAGTGCTTGCAACTTGAGCGTGGTTCTCCCACCTAATACTCCAACAGCGAGGTGACGCTCACCTTGGTTCCATCGTCATAACGAGTGCGCAAATAGGCGGTCAGCAGCGAACAGCAGACGACGACGACGACGAGAAAAGATTATCGGCATGCGTTCCTCATCATCGAAGCAAGGAGGAGGCCAGGCGGTTCTATTCCACGACATGTCCTATGTGCTACACTGATACCTATATCACAACTCGCACAA
The DNA here is from genome assembly GCA_038091455.1 of Leccinum uliginosum. Lineage (NCBI taxonomy): Eukaryota > Fungi > Basidiomycota > Agaricomycetes > Boletales > Boletaceae > Leccinum > Leccinum uliginosum. The sequence goes on along the minus strand of JBBPOM010000794.1, from coordinate 4,003 downwards.
AACCCGAACAATTCCAAGCTTTTCTAGTCATTGCGTCTCCCAGGTTCTGTTTCGATGGACGAGTCGTATACGCCCAGTCCAACAAAGTCTGTGTACACCGTCAACACCGATCACACTCACGAAGAGTATGCAAAACGGCTCGTGGACCGCGCAGAGGCCTCATTGTCGAGCTCTCTTCCTTCGAGCTCGCTACTTGAGGTTGCCGGACAGGGCTTAGTAGCGTTCAGACCGAGCTCTGAGCTCGTGCATTATGCAGACATTGACCGACGAGGAGTGCGTACAACACAAGAGCTCAGTACCGATTCTGGTCTCGGTCCTGGGAGGCTAGACGAGACAGGAAGTACCACCCTGGCTTGACTGTAGTGTCTGGTTCGCCCACAGCAGCCTCATTCCCTCATCGCGCCGCTTCACCTGATGTTGACCCTCGTCTTTGCGAGGTGGTGATTTGAACGGCAAGGTAAAGATTTCTGGAACTATAAACGTGGCCCCATTCCTGTAGGCTACAAGTTTGGCGGAAGGATGCGCCCAGTGAGGGCACCTCGTCGAGTGACAGACGAGACAAGGCAAAGTCGAGGTCATTTTTTGGAGCTTTGGCAGACCCGTCGACAAACTCCCGCTGTCTGTTCTTCCTGCCGTGTTTGTAATGGGTCGGTCTATCTTCCTTCTTCCTGGCTTTGAACTGAACTTGACACTACTTGCAGACTTTGTGGAGCCACAAGAGCGTATTTGCGAACTCTCACATCCAATCGCGCCCCTGCCGATCGCCGATTACAGCTTACTTCGCGCGTTGACCGCTCATTTAATCCTCATTGTACAAAACTCGACCGTCAACAGAATGAACATGTCGGAACGATGTGATAGAGATGGGTTTCATCGATAGCGTTGTCTGATGGACTTCACACTGTGTAGACCTCGGTACGGCGCTTCCTTGTCGTTGTCCTCTAGCACCATCAACTGAAACGGCAATAGGTACTTCCAGAGCTCCCGTTTGTACGCAGCAATGTGGACGACTGAAAACTGAAGATCATGTCCAGCCCGGTCATGTTCGAGGTACCAAGTACAAGTCATGTCCAGCGGCCTGTCTGCAACAGTCAACGCGGGCAAAGAGGGTCGGCAAGAACGTTGAGATGACCTCGCCTACGCCGATGAGCAAGGCAGAGATGTTCAGCCCTCTCCCTCCCTCCCTCCCTCTCCCTCTCCCCGTCCCCGTCCCGTTCTCATCCCTCTCCCTCTCCCGACTCGTCCTCGACTTCGACTTCGACTTCGACTTCGACTTCGACTTCGACTTCGACTTCGACTTCGACTTCGACTTCGACTTCGACTTCGACTTCGACTTCGACTTCGACTTCGACTTCGACCCCTCCCTCTCCTGCGCACGCGCCGAACGCGTCGTCTCGGGGTCCAACGGAGACGGTGCAACGACGCGTCCCCTCTCCCTCTCCCTCTCCTGCGTACAGGCCCACGCGGACGACGCGTCAGCTTTCCCTCCCTCTCCCTCTCCCTCTCCCTCTCCTGCGCACACACCAACGCGAACCACTCGACCAGGACGCCGACTGAAGACGCGGACAACGACGCGACGGGCGAGACGAGGGCACGGACGAGGACAAGGAGGAGACGTGATGACGGCGCGATGTCAACCGAGGGTGAAGACGAGGACGCGATGTGAGTGAGAGGCCCTTGAAGATTCTGTCAGACTATATCTCTTAGAGTGATCCAGGTCGCTGTACAGCATTGCATTTGTACAGCCACTTCGTGATTAGCTTGTTACTACAGGTTTGGCGTCAACCCCTCGAGTTCAAGGTATACTATCCGTTGAACGTTCACACACTTTCCATGGAGAATGCGACAAAGGATTTGCTACCCTGAGGTGAGCCAGACAGAGACAAGTATGTTCCTTGACCCACTTCCCTCAATCGCCCTTTTTTCATCCAGCGCAGGTCTGCATCCAAAAAGTGACCAGCTACCTCAAGCAGGGCCAGCGCCTCGAGAACCTGAGTTGGCGTTTGTGACATCTCCAGAACCTCGTCGTCGATTGAGACAACCACAAGTCCAAGCGTGAGTTCAAGAAGCTCTCCGAGAACATGGGTGACAAACTCGACAAGGAAAAGGGCAGTTGAGTTTCCTCCTCTTTTCATCCCCCTTTTAACCCGACCCTTCCATAGGAGCATAAAGGAACTTAGGGCTCCCGACTCTAAGTGCAATCCGTCCACCGATTTCATTCTCCAGCGCGCTGCTGGACGAGAGGCCAGCCAGAACGCAAAGTCTGGGCGCATCTCATGACCAACCCATCCCTTCCACCTCCCCCAGCGCCGCCGATCTCAGATCTTTCGCGGAGTTCAAGGAAACCCCCACCCGACGTAGTCATCAGGACATTCGGCCAGCGACGAGTCCACCCATACAGGAAGCGCAAGTGCCCAACGGACGATCAACCCTTCCGTCTGTTCCCATCCCTTCTTCCCAGCGATTTCGGTCCACCTGCCCTCCTATCTATACAACCTACCGTTTCCAACGTTATGAATCATGTGGAGGACGTCATATTCTTCCCGTGGTCTCAGCATCTTACGCCCTACTATCGAGCTTTCGCTCGACCAGATCCTCAGCAACGTCGATCCTACAGATGACCGTACTACTGCTTCTCTCAATGACAGTGTTCCTCCCGATTCATTCCGTTGTCCTGATGCAAGAGTCCGCCATCCCCTTCGCGAAATCTCAGCCTGTTCCCGACAACGACAACGAACCAGCTGCTGCATCACTTTTCCTTCTCAGTGTCAATCCGACGATTCTTCGCGGGAATCCGCTCCGGGGTCAAGGTTGGGTGCTCGAACTGCGGCGCTACGCACACACCCCTCTGGCGTTCTGGTCCCAACGACGAGCTCGACTGTAATTCATGCGGCTTGTATTGCAAGCTGGTAAGTGATTTCTTGGTCACAGAGACCACATACGATGAGACGTTTCATGATCCATTGTAACACAAGCGTCCTCGCCCGAAAAGCATGTGCGGCAATTGTTCGCGTCACGACGCCAGGCGCGCTGGCCCGGACTTCTCTGAGACATCGTCCGCGAGCCCTGGCGCGAATCGCTGGACTTCACCGACCGTGCGGCTTTCCCATCCAACCTGCGTACGGATATACCGACTACTTCATCTGAGCTCCTGAGAGCGCTTTGGCCAGAGGCACAGAGCCTGGGTACAAGATTCAGACCAACTTCTCGAACGTTTTTAACCCTTTCCCTGGCACCACCTTCCGTTCTCGAGCGTCGAGATCCCGGAGACGGAGGTTGCGATAAACAATGAGCAAGGGACTCGGCGTTCGAGCCCGATGTTCTGCTGTCTCGTTTTCCTCCTACACGGTCTCGTACTCGGGCAATTCCTCCGCCGGGTCTCACTCTCGTTGTTCTTCGGTGGATTTCCCTTCCCTTTCCTCGTACGTGGTTCTAGTAACGCGTTCTGGCACCCTCCGATGCACCACACCGATCGGTTCCCTCAACTGGTTCATCCTGAAGATTCGCTGATGGCCATTGCCGCTTCCGCAAGGACGAAGATAACTTTTCGCCACCGAACCCCCTCCCCCTGTGTCCAACCTTGCGGAGGACTGGAAACGTCCAGCATCAATACCACCAACAGGGCCAGCAAGCTTATCATTCGTCTGCGCAGAACGACTTTTATGAGTCTGCTCATGCAGACCTTTTTAATGGACATGGCTCATCATTTCCGTACGCTCCTTCCATTTCAGATTTCTACAGGGCTTTCCCGTGCTCTCGTTTCACAAAGCCTTATTTTGCATGCCCGACTAGTGAGGGTTCTGGCTCGCTCGTAGTAGGTGGATCCAAAGCCGATGACACAACTCGTATATATTCACTCGTCGTTGTCGGCGATGCTGATGCGGATAGAAAGAAAGTCGCAGTTGGTTGGTTGTTAACTTGCTCGCATGGACGGCCCGCAAGGGTACGAAGTCGGTCGGTGAACTTTTCTTGCCCTCGCTTTGGGAAGGTCCGTTCTCATTTC
>JBBPOM010000793.1:0-18076 GCA_038091455.1 Leccinum uliginosum | reverse complement strand
TCATCAAATGAATATATGAACTATTTCTTACATGACCTGCCAAATAAAAGGCTAAATAAAAAATTATCTGATTGCTAAAATGTTTTTTCAATTTTATCCGGCAAAACATGCTGCAATGCTTGCGGTGCGTGGGGGCCACCGAACCTACGCTACCACAACGCGTACCTACCCCGCTCGCTCTGCCGCATCCACCTCACGCGTCACAAAAGCTCCAGTCAGCACAGATACAAACGAAATCAGTCGAGAAGACATCTCTGAAGCCGTGGCGGATGTAGCTGGCGTACGCGAAGTACTCAAAAATGACGTACCTCCAGAGAACGGCCTCTCTCCAGAGTCTGGGTCTTTGCGTGTTTCTCAAACCGCATTTCCTGGGGATTTTGTATCAGGGAGTGATAATGGAGCCAGCGATTGGTCGAAGAGCTACTACGGCCTTTCCGTGGAAGCATTCCCAAGGGAAATTGCGGAGATTCTCGTCTCACCCCTTGACCAATTGGACATCGAGATCAAACCCGGTGCGTCCCATTCTTCATCGCTGTCGATCACACCTGACTTAGTTCACCACAGACGGACTTATTTACCTTCCAGAAATTAAATACCGTCGTATCTTGAACAAGGCCTTCGGACCTGGCGCATGGGGACTCGCTCCAAGAACGGAGACAAACGTGGGTCCAAAGATAGTCAGCAGAGAGTACGCCCTCGTTTGCCAGGGACGGTGGGAGCTTTACTACACGACGTGTTCCCAACTAACGAACCCACTGTGCAGACTCGTGGCCATAGCTCGCGGTGAAAACGAGTATTTTGATCCCTCTGGCATCCCTACTGCTGCCGAAGGATGCAAGAGCAATGCTCTTATGAGATGTTGCAAGGACTTGGGCATTGCTAGCGAGCTTTGGTAAGGCTCTGTGTGCTTGTCGCGTGTTTTCTCACCGCATGTTGCACCCAGGGATCCTCGGTTTATTCGAGAGTTCAAGGCAAAGCACTGCATCGAGGTGTTCGCTGAGAACCTAACAACTAAGAAGAAGTCTGTGCCGTATTATCGCTCGTATGGATAGCCATTCATGATCTGTTTTCAGGAGAAAGCTTTGGAGGCGCAAAGACCAACCAAAGTTTGAATATCCGTGGAAGGAATAAAGCACCGTGTGCTATTTATCTAGATCCATGAGATACATTCGGTTGTTTTGCAATTCGCCGAAGTTCACATCGCATATGTTCTGAACCCCCGTGCTCCCACGAGAATTGTCTACTGTCTGTGCTTAGCGGATGTTTCTACTCACTATGGGACAAGTCTCATGTTTCCCACTCGGCACGTAGTCTCTGCTTTATCCAATATCTCCATTCTTTTGCCTGGATTCATTGCCTCATCTATTTCCTCGAAATCAGGCTTGGTCCCCAGGAAGGAAACTTCTGAGGACTGACATGAAACAACATATAATAACGAGAGGTGTAACTCGTCGTAAGTACTATTGTAACTTGTTTGTTCGACTACTTTGGATGTCAAGTCCTTGTACTCACATGCTCTGGTTTTCGTCCCGACACCACATTGGCTCTTCCGCAAGAAATGCAACAGTCAGAGCAACGAGTGCATGGAGAGTATAGCGATGGTGAAGGAACTCAGCCATATATAACGAGGCTAGTAGCTCTGATTCGCTTATTTGGAATAATTCTCGAGAGCTGCTACTGATAAGTCGCATCGAGGGGGTTCAAACTTTGGCTATGGTCGGCTACCATCGGTTACCAGCTTACCGTAGCTGACCATCCCGCCGATCGACGTCGCTGGCAGATCAATATTAGAGTAGAAATGGGAGATCTGTCAAGTCGTCGGTGTAATCAGAACATGGCCGAAGTTCAAACCTGGCGCCGCAGTCGAGCGTGGGGACTTGCCCCAAGGACGGAGACGAGCGCGGGTCCCCAAGATTGTCAGCAAGGAGTAGTAAGTACGTTTTATGTGTTATACCTAGCATGTGTAAGGAGCTTGAAGGTTGCTCCGACGGTTCATTGGAGAGAGCACATGGTGAAGCACTGCATCGCATATTTGCCGAGAAGTTTTGATCACCCGAGCTTTTATGATACTTACTAGGAAGTTAGTAGGAACTGAGGCTCCTCCAAGGCTGGCGGACCTTACCCGCCAAGCACAAGTGGCAGTCTGAAAGGAAACGACCTCTTGTTCCTCCGGCGACCTCCGCCAGTGGTTACATTCACTGCCACTGATCTCATTCCTTTGAGAATTCCAGTATTTAGACAACCGCCAAGCGGCTTCGGAATTCGACGGAGATGAGTCGGTCAACACCGCCGATACCCGTGGTCTTGTCGTTGTACTTACTCCCCGGCGTAGCCTTCTCGCCAAGGAGATGGTCTTACTACAAGACGTGCCAGATAGCTCCTGGGCCTTCGGCGAACGTTGGTATGCGACATAAAGCTGGATAGCATATCGCAGACGTGGAGGTCTGGAGACTTCGGGGCTTCACGGAGCAAGCTAGACGCCTACGAGGGAGAGTCTCGGGCCTTCAACTTCCGGCTCGTTGACTTGATCGCAAGAATCATCAACAGATCAGTTTCTTGATCGTCTGTATCTCGCTATAGTGCCGCACAAAGCAAGCGGCTGCGGAGCAATGGCTGTCCAATTCAGATCCTAGGAACATCGGCCTTTGCGCAACAGCGATTCATACCAATGACTAAGTTCCCGGCGCTGATTGCCAGTTGCCATTATATGATGTGCACCTCAGCGATACGTCACAAACAGACGCTCAGGGCTATGGGTAAAATGTCCCAATTTGGAAGAGAAGCAACACGATCCTCGAGCAAGTTCGAACGAAATCTTGCATCATCATGCAGGTTAGGGTTTCACTGGTTGCCACACTCTGTCTCGAACTGAGTGCAGAGTAAGTTCTAATGTAGTTGGCTAACCGCTAGGCTTTCAATGGTAATCATTCTGGCTAGGGTATGTCGAAGTTCTTTGTTTTGACTGTCTCCTTGGACGATTATAGCACTGATTCAAAGTAGCGCCCGCCGTTACAAGCACACAGCATCGTGCACGGCACTCCCACAAGCGAGCGATTAGAAAGAGACGGGTTGTATTTGTTTTAGAAGTGCGTTGGCTTATCTATAGGCGCCCGATTAATCGGATTAGCGCCCTATCATTTTTTTTTCTGCCACAGTGATGATTACTGACAGCTGTCCAAAATGAAGTCCACGTTGGCACAACAATTGGGTCTTTGCATATCGTTCCTCGTAGCACCGGAATGGTTTGCAACGTTTGAGTCGTAAGTTTCGTTGGCTATGTTCGCGCACCACCGTGACACCGTCTTGGACTGACAGCGTGCAAGTAGTGCCCACCGTGAATCAAATTCAGCATATGTGCAAGGATCTTTGTCGTGTGCACTCCTTCCCACTTTGAACATCGTGACGTCGTTTTCTGGGCTGTTGAGCTAAACTTGGCCCAAGTTCAAGATCGGTACCCGCTCCGACGCGATCCTTTTTTTTTCCATTTTTGTTGTACTCAACTCCCACCGTGATAGAGTTTTGACATGCTACCATTATCGTTGATATCTCGGGCAAGTCGAGGCACTGTAAGTACTTTGTTGATCGAGGATCATACTGGCGCGTTGCGTCATAGTTTCCTATTCATTCCAAGGACGGCATGGAAGTAGGGTGCATATTTTATTTTCGGTAAGCGTACCTTTGTTTTCGTTTGTTCTCTTATGGTGAACGTTGTTCGGTCTTTTAGCCATTGCCGTTGTTCGCCCTTGTCGTCCCTCTTGAGCCATCTCAGGTGCGGAATTCCATATACGCGTGATCATATTCAATCTTGCGATTCTACTGGATATTTTTCCGGTGTTTTGCTCTTGGTTCGTAACGTTGTTAATTTAATCTATCCGTCCTGGACGTTGTCGTCCTGTGTGTTGCGAAAGGTTCGGATCTATTCAACGTTCTCGGTCAGTTTCTCGTGCGCGATGGACCGAAAGGTTTGGTCCAATTGACTTGATAATCAGGAGCAGTGCCATCCTCTTCGGTCTTCTCGACCAGATTACGACCTAGTCTGCCAACTATTTAATACGAAGTGGAGAGCGACGACGATGGCCATCAACACCTCCTGAGTCATGTCCATCCTCCCTCCTTACCAAGCCTTCGCATACCACCACGCCGCCGACGTTCCGATGGAAGTCGTGCGTGCGCTGTACCAACACGAGGCTGACGCGAATGTCATCCTCCCGTTCTTGCTCAAGGCAAGGCACTTCCCTCGCACTGGCACCGCTGCCGGAAGCCAGTTATGGATCGCCGTGTTCGACAACGCGAAGAATGTCGAGTTCGTGTTGTCATGCACAAAAGGCCCGATTGACAACTATCCCGTCTTCATCGTCGCCTGCAAGTCGGCCGTCCAGCTCGCCGAGGAGGAGAGGCTTGGAAGGGACATTCGTGACGCCCTGTCCCCCCTCATTCGTCGCTTGCTCGAGCATGTCCTTCCTCAGCGGGTATTTTCCGTCTTCGCGATCGCCAGCGTGGCGAAAAGGTTTGCGGAGCTCTTCGAGACGGAGACGCGCGCCCGGGGAGTGCAAGGAATTCGAGCCCTCGATGCCCCGCTCTACGACGCGGCGTTCACGTTTTGCACCCGCGAGACGTTCGTGGAGGCTCTGATACCTTCGAGAATGGGGACCGAGGACGTCGTGATCAACATCTGTCGCGCGGACCCCAAACTCCACCTGCGCGGGCTCGCGGCCTTGTGCAAGGCGTTTTCCGAGACATCGGTGAGTAGTTACGGATCCTTGGAACGTCTACCTTTTTTTTTCTCTCGCCGCGTGGTATCTTTGCTCAACATGATTCTTTTGCCAGAAGCCTTACGTTCTCAATAATCAGCAAGCGGAGGAAGAGGCAACGATGATGATCAAGAACCAGCAAGTGTGGGTGCATGTGATCCAGAAGGACGGGAACCCTCCGGAGATCGCGTGCCTCGTCGCGACGACCAGAGAGTCGGACCACGTGACGGCGATCACGAAGGTGTTTACGCACGAACAATGGAGGGGCCGCGGGTGTGCTCAGCGACTCATGCATCGCGTCTGTCAGGAGTGGGTGTTTGACATCAATATCCTGCCAATGACTTGCTGATTTTCATTTTCTGTGTGGTCAGGATCCTGAGCAAGGATAAGAGGAAGCGGCTGGTGCTTTACGTCGGCAACTCGGTCGAGCTGACGCACGCGCGCGAGCTGTATCACAAGCTCGGTTTCCAGGGCCTCAACGTGAAAGCACGTCACGGAGCGGCGGCGGTGCCAGGAGTGGAGAGGTGGCTCGAGATCGGGTTCAAGGGAACCATTCGGGGATATTGGTGAGGGGTTGCTATTTGAAATTAGAGCGGGCACGGCGTTCTCCGACGAGCCAACCTAGTAGGCTGTATCACTTCGCGTATGCTTTCGAACCGTCTTTTATCAATGTATTTTGTTTGTATGTTACTTTAGTTGGCAGGAGTTTTACATATAGAGAATCACATCATGCACTGGTTGTAAACTACGAAATTTCTCGAGAGTAAGCAGCTGTTGCAGGAACTTCAAGTTGGAAGAAGTTGTCTGTGTTGGGAGATCCTCTGCTCATTTATGAATTATGAAGTGATTTTCCGTATCTTTTGCTGCATTTTTAATACCTTTTTTTTTCCACAACTTTGTGCACCTTTTACTGCACTTTGATACTGGATTGGCAGTACCCGGATCCGTCCACGCCCAGTATGCCCCATGAAAGCCTTGACGCAATACAAAAGACGACCTCATTGACTGTGGAATTACGATAGAATACACTTCCAAGAGGAGTGGAGGAATTAATTAAAGCTACATGCGATTCAAATAAAACAAGTTCCTGTCGGTCGAAAATAGAACCCGGCCGACGGTACACTTGAAAGACAAGACTACTACGAGTTAGTTCATCACCGCCTTACCTCCGCGTCTGTCCACGCGGCGGTTGATACCTCCCAAGAGGATCTTGATCAGCATCTCGGCCGACAACTTTAGCCCAAGGTAAGGCGTGGTGTCAACGATGTCCTAGAAGAATGCAACCGGAAGGGTCATTATCGGTGTTAACGGACATGTAGACGACTCACTCGTACGCCATAGGTGCCGCTCAGATCGTCGTCCAGCTCTCTGAGGAACTCTGTGGCCTGTTCGTCGTCTCCGACTTGGACGAACTGGATTCCGACCTTTGGGAAGGAACAACATCAATGTCGGGGAATTAGACGCTGGGACGTCAGTCCAAGCTCTCACCTGGGCCAGGGGGTAATGTCCATGATCGAGCCTGCGTGCAAGGGAAACGATGGAGTCCACTGGTTCGTCGGCTAAAATGAAATGCCGAGTTAGATGCCGTCGATTAAACCCGACGTAAAAAGCATACTGGGTGCGCCGTCGGTGATGACAATAAAGTTAACGGGCTTGATGTTTCGAAGGACCGACGGGTCACCCTTCTTTTTCTTGCGAGTGGCGTGTTCGAGTTTGTCGACATAGTCCCCGACGATGACATCGAGTTTGTTTGCGATGGGCGTCAACCCATGAGGTCTAACTTGCTTGAATAGTTGGCGGACGCTCATTTGATCCTTAGAGGGAAATCATCAGATCACGGCGATCGGATGGACTGGCTAATTTAATGGTCGCTCACCTTCAAATTAGTACCATATATGGGATGGTTGAGAAAGTAGACGTCTATGCCGTCTCTGTCGTAGGCGGCGACCGTGGAAGCGAGCTCGCTCAACGCCTCGCAAGCCTTTTTCGACAATCATATTCGACATTCCACTTATCTGGAGCAATTACGACGACAAAACGTACCTGCTTCCAACGACCGTCTTGCCACATGGAGGACGAGTCGTCCATGATGATAACCGTATCGTACTCGCGAAGCATGTCCAGTGCGTTTTCCTTCGATTCCCGACGCATTGGAGCTTGAAGGTATGCGATATCTCGAATACGGTCAGGGGAAGCAAACGCTGGATGAATCATGAATACGCGGGTGCGACGAGAGCCAGGAGGTAAAGTCATACTCTGAGAGCGTGAGCCACCAGCGGGGGCAGAAGGGCCCGGGTGTGGGACTCGCGGATCCATATGAAACCCGGTTGAGATCGTATATGGAGGGGGCGCACCCAGAGGGTCTGGGTTCTGGTCCTTCATGGCGCGGGTCTGCGGAGACATTGACCTGGACGAGGAGTGACCCATAAGGTTAGAAGCGTGGTGAGCCAAAGGGTGGGATCTCAGGGTAGTTATATACGTCCATTTGCTGTTCTCCTCCGAGTCATTAGATCAGGAGAACACAGCAAACCAAGGTTCGCTGACAAATAAACGCTCGGCAGTTACTCACTGCTCCTTTGTCCCAGCCATAGCACATTCAAACGTCGAGGAGATTCCCCTTCACCCTCTCCCTCGGTCGTCTCTTCGCCCGACACCACGTTCTCTACGCGCATTCGCAATGAAGTACAGGTGTGGCATCTTCGAGCTCTCTTTTCTTGCATTGACACCGGCCTACGACAGCTCAGCACTCAAGTTCAATGCCGTCGCAGACTGGTGGGACGAGTACATCGCGTGCGTCGCGGCTTCTCTTTTATCCGCATGCATTCCTGACTACATTCTAGCTATGACGTCCTCAAGCGACATATTTACCAGCTCGAAAAGGAACACCACCGCCTCACTCACTCATATGTCGACCTCGAGGCCAACGAGCGCACAGCCCTCGTCGAGCAGGAGCCCGACTTTTCCTCGATAGACGCCGTCTTTGTACCGCTTCTCGACCAGGAACTCAGGAAGATAACCATCTTCTACGAGGAAAAGGAAAAGGAGCTTTTTGAAGAACTGCAGGTGCTCGAGGACCTCGTCACTGAGCAGGACACAGCTGGCCTCGAGGCCGGGGAGCACTACATGGACGATTATGGGGATGATGAAGACGATGACGACGAAGATGAAGACGAGAATACAATCGGTGAACACGTTCGTTTCGAGAACCAAGCTTCCCCGAAACGACGTCGGAGAAAGTCGAGTTCCGTTAGTTACCGGCCACGCAGCGGGTCGATTGGTGCCCAGCTTGTGCCCGTCGATGCTCGGAATACATCCTCCACTCACCGCTGGAGCGTGTCCTCCATCGAGGACTGTCGCAGCCTTGACCCCCATCCATCTTCTCGACCGCGTGCCAACAACACTAGCAAGTCGCTATTGGGGCGCATTGCAGGCAGGTTTGTGAACATGAGGGATGGCATTGTGTCTTTACCAGCCGAGACCGTATGGACTGCCAGGACTAGTTGTGCTTGGGACGACCGTCTCTTGTTCAAGCGCATCACCCACCTTCTCGTCTCTAAGGTCGTATGTCGAGGTAAACTACTCTGGCTTCCGAAACATAATGAAAAAGTATGTCCGACCCCATTTTTCTCAAATTAGTCTTCTGACCCGCTTGATAGGTACGACAAGGTCACATATAATGAGGTCGGTCGTGTCCGCTTGCTGGGTATTCCCAACTGACCTAGACTATAGCTCAAAGATCAATATATGCACGATGTCGTGGAGTCGCGACATCCATTCCTTCAGAGTTCCAAGGACAAGCTCACCGCTGCAATCAACCGACTTGTCACCTTATATGCTAGATGTGTCACAGGGGACGACCCTTCCGCCGCCTTGCAGCAGCTCAAAGTCCATCAACGAGAGCATATGGCTTGGGAGTGCGACACGATATGGCACCAGATGTTGGCACAGGAGCGCCACGGTGCGGCGGATGCCTCCGATATGGCTGGAGGAGGTATCCTCGTCCGAGAGGAAGAGACTGGTATCATCAACATCCCAACCCCGCTCGGCGTCTTCAGATTGAAGCGCAAGAGAATCTCCCTCATCCTCGCCATCACTGTGTTCGTCGCTCTCATGAACATCCAGGTTGTCAACGACGGCCCAGAAGCAAACAAATGCTTTGCCATCCTGATCTCCAGTACATTTTTGTGGGCATCCGAGGTCTGTGTGTCGTTTTTACTGTACGATGCTTGATCTGACGCCGCTTAGGCAATCCCACTCTTCGTAACGTCAACCCTTGTTCCGCTTCTTTTAAAGGGTCATTCGTTCGGATGATGAAAATCCGGTTCCACTGTCAACGCCTGACGCGACCAAGTATGTTGCGTAATTGCTGCCTGGGCACGTCACTGATTAGTTTGCCACTTAGGCACGTATTCTCGGTCATGTTTTCGCCCACAATCATGCTTCTGATCGGTGGTTGGACGATTTCCGCTGCTCTGAGCAAAACGAACATTGATCGGATGCTGATCACGCGCCTGTTGACCATGGCCGGATCAAAGCTGGCGAACAGTTCTTTTGGCCTTTATGTTCGTGTCATGCTTTGCTAGCATGTGGATTAGGTGCCTCCTTATTTTTTCGATTATTCCAGTGGTGATCGACATATATTTTCAGTAATATCGCTGCACCAGCACGTTGTTTCACGCTGATTCGCGCATGTTCGCTTAGTGTTCGCTCTCCAAGTTCCTGAACAGTCCATCCTTCGGACGTTACCTACGAGGGCGTCTTTCGCGCCGTGTTTGATCGTGCGTCGATCTTAGCCGTGTAGACGAACCAGATCCACATTGCGTGCTGTTGTACGTGAGCTCCTCGGTCGTCTCGGGCCCGACGTGAAGGAAATGGACGTGTTCGTTCGTATAGAAGGCGGTCATCGATTCTGGCGACGCGCGTTTGGGACGCTGCGTGTATGCGAGGTGAGGGCGAGGTGTGGGGATAAGCATTTAGGCGAGGCGAAGACAAGGGCCGAGAGGAAGACGAAAACGGGGGGCCAAAAAGAGTGATCAAAGTAAGAATGGGGCGCGCTAGAGAGAAGGACGGGCGCACAGATCAAGACCTGCATCCTGTCGAGCATCCCGTACGCTGACACCAAATCGTGGGTTATGCGCATTCATTTGGTGGGGTTTCATGGGATGACCGAGGCCATAGGTGTACGCGCCGATATATCGCTTGCCCAAGAGAACTTGTCAAATGAACACAACAACGAGAGGGGATCTCCGACACACCGTCATGGTAATATGTCACCCCGTCTCTTCGACTCCTTAATTAGTCTCTCCTTAGTGGAAAAACCTGCAAGGAGACGAGACAATGGCCGACCCACGACGCCGCTAGTATCGAAGTCGCACATATTGGCACGTGATGTCACTTCGGATCGTTTGAACGGTTCGACGGCTGATTTCAATTCCGGCAAGTATCATCGCGACGATGGTGCGTGTTCCCTACTTCCGCCAAGTCTTTCTATAGCTCAGGAATGTATGACAGATCGTGTCTAAGGTGGGGTATATTGATGCATCGGGGTGAGCTCAGATGATGTACACATTGTGTCGCTGTTTCGTGTTGTTCAAGTATTCAAGGATTTGTGTGGTTGGGGGAAACAAATGAGTTGACTTCGATCGGAATCACACAGATTATCATCACAATCACATAATGGATTCTCCACGAACAGACCGGCCCGGTTGCATGAACCCGAGAGGATTTCGCTCGCCTTCAAGGTCAGTTTGCACGAACCCTCGGTTTCGCCTGCCCTGTCCTCCTTTCTGTCCCTTCCTACTCACCCGAACAGCAGTGCGCATAACTCAATGGAAATGTCTCGTGGCTGTCAACTATGTATGCTGCTAAGTGTGTCGTCGAGCTCATTGATTGTACCTGCACATTCACAACTGTGTCCATTGCCCCGTGTACCACGATATTGTGTCCCCCGGTTCTCCATCCGTGATGCCCTCTACTCAGTAGGTCCGCCTCTCCGACCGCTCACACGACATGACTGGCTCGAGGCGCTTGAGTGACCCGACAACTTACAAGGGCTTCATCAAGACACAATTTCTGCAAGTTATCTGCATTTTAGACATGGGGGGAAGGGGGAGGTGTCTGAATAAAATAATTGTGGTGAGTTGGTGCTTCAAAAGGCACAGGTGCAACTTGAAGCTGAGGGAGGTGTGGGTAATTGTCGAGGATTTGGTGCCCAAGTGGGTTAGTAGGTCGTGGTGGAAGAGTGGGTTCTTTCCAAGGGCAAGTCAGACTGGAGGACTAATAGATGTGATACAACATAACATGAAGAACTATAATTGCTATGGTCAAACATGGACTTGCAATGTGAATGATATTTGAAGGTGACACACAGATACATGTAGGCTAACTGTATTATTCCACAATCAAGTTGTCTCCTATCATTTCATAAATACAGTATTCAAAAGCACGGCAAAAAGCACCATAAGCATAATGATTCAAGCTAATAGATAAATCACTTCCAGCAAGATATCCATGACTCTCCAAACAAAGATGTATCAACTTTGTGTTGATAAATCCCTTGAGAAGATATAATTAAAGCAAGAACAGGAAGATGAAAATTGGGCCGAGTCCATGGAGCATTCCAACTCAAGAGAAGATTGTCAGATGATTTCATCCATCCATCCTCCAGATATAATGAATCAGATGTAAGAAGGTCTTCCACTCTCCACACTTTAATAGTTTTATCAACAGAGCCAGAGACAATGTGGGTCCCATCAGGTGAATAAGCAACAGAGTTGACCCAATCTGTGTGTCCCTGGAATGGTCCTGCCACAAGCTGACCACTGGTTGCATTCCATACCCTGATGGTGTTGTCTGAAGAGCCAGAGACAATGTGGGTCCCATCACGTGAATAAGCAACAGAGAAGACCTGATCTGTGTGTCCCTGGAATGGTCCTACCACAAGCTGACCACTGGTTGCATTCCATACCCTGATGGTGTTGTCTACAGAGCCAGAGACAATGTGAGTCCCATCAGGTGAATAAGCAACAAAGGTGACTCCTGATGTGTGTCCCTGGAATGGTCCTACCACAAGCTGACCACTGGTTGCATTCCATACCCTGATGGTGTTGTCCCTTGAGCCAGAGACAATGTGAGTCCCATCAGGTGAATAAGCAACAGAGTTGACTCCTGATGTGTGTCCCTGCAGAACATGGATCTCAGATGGCCAATTTGTCGGTGGTTCAGAGATCAAGAAGGCATCCTTTTGGAGGTGATTAGACCAGAGTGCACAGAGCAGTGACCCAGAGGGGGTTTGAGGCATGGCTGACAAGTACAGATGGCAAGTACATTCCCTCAGCACAGGAGCAAATACTTGGATGAACTGGGATGCCTCTGATGCTAGCATGCCAATCTCATGCTTCTATTCATGTCTCAGTATTGGTTCCATATTGTAATCATCACTCTCACCTTGGCCCATTTCTTCAAGATACTGCAGGTCTCTACAGCAGACAAGATGAACACCAGTGGTGAGGATGATGCAAGAAGACTGATGGCTTCAAGCCAGTAGGGGAAGAAATTCTGCATAAACAAAGCAATGTTGTCCAACAAGTCTTGGTCAGGAGCAGCATTGCCCAGGTGGACCATCCAGTATTGGCAAGAGTATATCAACTGAGGGGGAATAGCTTTCTTCACTCGACTCGACAGATCAGGAATAGCCTTGTTGGGTTGTCGAGAGTCCTTGAGATCACAGATGTTGAACCGAAGCTTGCTTTGCATGCATCCAACCAATGCTTTCCCAAGACGCAGAGAATGGTGGGTGCCGATGATGATGTGAAAGGTGGAACTGCGTGCTTCATCTAACAAGAAGTCACGGAAGGATGAATGAAGTGGTCGAATGGGCTTCTCCTCATCATGCACCCCCCCTAGCAATGATCCCATAGGCTTGACTATCTCCCGAATATCAAAGTCTTCATCATACCCGAACAGCGCAGAAAGGGACGTCAACGACAGTGGCTCTTGCAGTGCTAGTATGATGGCCATCACATCCCGGAATGATTGTCGAGCTCCACTGAGCACGAAAAGTTGGCCGAGAATGGTTTGGTATAGTGTATCTAGAGGGTGGATGATCATATCCCCACTGTGATCGAGAAGCATCTTCATCCGCTTCGAGGGGCTGACTCCAATGGCATTCTCTCCTTGGACGAATCTGCAAGCGGTCGAAGCCCATTGAAAGAGATGCTGAGAATGGTGGACAAGCAATCGACACCACTCTTGCTTAGGCCACCTGGCCTCGAGCTCAGTGTACCGATTGAGCGAATGGTGGATAAACTTCTCGATGTCCTCGTCTACGTCTTCCTCCGAGATGTCTCCCATTTGCTTATGGACGAAATGTGAACCACTTGAGAACGCGTCGAGGATGTCACTCTCGGGTCGAGAGGTGATCAGGAAGCGAAGGTTGGCTGGGAGGGTGTTGTCAGAAATTTGCTTAGAGATGGCTTGCAGCAGCTGCCCACGATCCGCTCGGCCGCCGCTTTCGTCGAGGGCGTCGATAACGATCACCAATGGTCCGATAGGGTCGAGACTCTCGCTAGGTTCGATGATAAGCCGCTCGATCTGCTCATCCGGTGAGATAGACGTGCGAAGCGCTCGATTGTCTTTCACGATTCCCCAAAGAGCACGCGAGTACTGGGGATCATGATCAGACATGTCTCGTGCAATCGTGCTGAATAGATTCCGAGGGTTCCGCCTCGCGACGTCAGCGCTGGAGAAGCAATACGACGAGCCTAGTCGCTCCAGCCCGTCATACAGCCGTGCAATCGAATGAGCTACCGCAGACTTGCCCGATCCAGCCATACCAGTGAGCAAGCAGATGCGTGGGGAATCTTTGTCAGGGTTGTTGAGGACGTCGCAAATCTCGCGGAGCAAGGATTCGCGTGTCCCAGGAAGGCATCCTTTTTCCCGCACATATCTAGCACCATCCGCATATGACATGTCGTTCAGCCCCACGGATTCCGCTGTATTCCAGGTCCATGAGTGGCCGCCCACAGTTGGAAGGGATTAGACCTACCGGTATGCTCCACGATATTCATCATACGGAAGACAGTGACGCCCGTTTGCACTGCCACACCCTCCAGGAATGCGGCCTTGAGTGCTCTCAACTTGGTCTCGTAGTCCTGGATCTTTGCATCTATATCGGAGATAGTGTATTTCGCCATTCGAATCCCTGGATATGGAAATCAGAAGCGACAAGAATCGTGGGTTCGACGACAACCAACAAAAGTTTTCCCCGGCGTATTCGGTGATAAAGAACGCGCACTCTGTCACTTGCTGTGACAGAACCTTGATCGTCTTGATGTTCGCCTTGATAGCCTTCAGAGGTTCGGCGTCGTTGACGAAACTGAAGACGTCCGTGATGGTGGTCGCCAGGTGAATGATCCGCTCGTCGCGGTTCTTCTGGTTTACCATTACCTGAGTTTAGCGCAACGAGCGATTAACCAACAGCAAAATGATAAAATAAGAGACGCACTTTGCTCACAGCGGATATAACAGACCAAGCAACCGACGCAAAGGGGTGAATCTGTCTCGCGATGAGATCATACGGTGTCGAGACTGAACAACAAAAAATACCTCTGCGATGTCGGCCACGATTGTGTTGAAAAGTCCGATCCTGTCCAACAGGCCTCCCCACACATTATCGATCGTCTGTACCGCGCTCACGACGTTTGGTTCAGCGGTAACCGCTGAGCTTACTATGCCAACGGTTGCTGGTGTGCGAATTGCTTTGACCGCTTCGATCGCCCCCGCCACGGCGCCCGTAGTTTGGCGTTCATCTGCGTTGGTAGTGTCTCCCGATGTGTCACCGACTACCACAAACTTGATCGTAATGCCGGAAAGAGCAGAGGTACCGGAAGTCACCTCGGGGTTTGTGAGAGAACCTTCAAAGACTGATCGGATAGATCGTATCAGTAGAATGCAACGATATAAATGTCATCGTACCGTTGTCCGCAGTGCATTTTCCCAGAATGTTGCCGATGGTATCAGAGAGAGATCCGACCAGTTCGTCTTTGCCCATGTGGTGCATTTGGAAAACGTTGACGACGAGTACGGAACCATCGTCACCGTCACTGAAAAAATTCAGTTTTCTGGTGTAGAACGGAGAATGTTCACCTACAGAAATAAAGTGTCGTTCCAAGTAGCCCGATTCTTCTTCTCCTTTGCCTTCTTCGCCGTCAGGCGTGATGTATCGCCTATAGAAAACTGGACTTGATACCGTCTCGCGGTGCTGAGCTTGCGTCGCGCGAGCGTCGTGCTCAGTGCAATATCTTACGAGGGAGAGGTCAACGTGAGGGACCGGGACAGTCTTACGAGCACACCTTTAATGCTGATTGTCTTTGTGCTATAGTCACCTTCAGTGTGCTGTACTAACGACGATACCAAGAAACGGATATACACACCCAGTCGGATTCATACTTGGCTGGATTTGTTGCTGAGATGTGTATATTCGAGTTAAGTAGGACGAAGCACAGTGGGAACCGAACATTGCAATGGGCCATGAGGCAGACATCACGTGGACCGTCTGGGCCGCCACGGTACTGCACCGCACGCCGGTCCACCGCAGCAGACCTCCACTCAGATAAATTCCATTTTGTGAGATGGGAGATAAAATGAAGGCGTTGTGCAAAGTGAACAGCGTGCAAATAACAGGAAGACTAGCGTACTCATTGTAACGGGCCAAGCCATAGCTACGGAACAGAATCTGATCGAAACGACCGCAACCATCATCATCTCAAGTCTATTTCCACCGTATCCCCAACCTCCTCCTCGACCTCCTCCTCCACAACCACCCTCTTCGTCTCCTTCTCGACAGGCGGAGGCGGCGGCACCTCCACACTCGACGGTGTGATCATGTTTGCCACGCTCGTATGCTCGACGTCCTCTGGCACACTGGCACGCGTCCTCGATTCGGACGACGCGTCAACAGGCGGCGACGAAGGCAAGGACGGGGGTGGCGAAGCCGCACCACCCACGGGGGGAGATTGATGCACGAGCGGAACAGGTGGTACAGGCGGCGACGACGGAGGTGGGAAACGAAAGTTGCGATCCATCGTCCCGTTGCTCTTATGCCGCGTCTCCGGTACCGCTTTCTTCGGCACGGACCCAGATCCAGATCCAGACGCCTTGATCTTTGTCTCGCCATCAGACTCCTCCTCGGGCGTCGGCTCGATCGGCCTTTTGTTGATTGTACCTGGCGGGCTGCCAGCGGTCGTACGTGAGACCGAGGGCATCGACGCCCGATTCGGTGCGGTCTTGTGTGTATTGCTACCGTTGGTTGCGGAAGGTACGGACGTTTGGGACATCGATTGCGGCCGATGAGCATGGTAGATCGAGGGAGGCGTCACCCCGAGGTAGAACCCAGAGATGGGTACCATTCTGCCATCGTTGAACGAATCAGCTGCATGCATATAGACGCTTAGCAACAAGTCACCCACTTCTTTTCCATCAGACATGCTAGTATCCACTGTGGCTGGACGACCGGGATGCTAAGCTGGAGTGCTCGCTGATACTCCACCCCCGGCCCTCCCGAGACGTTGCCACCACTCGCGCTGGCGCCCGCGGGCGTCATTGCAGGGGTCGTGCACACGAAATGTGTGGTGTCGATCTGGATCTTGTCGCTCCACTTTGCCCGCATCTCTTTTAATGCGGCCTTGGCATCCTGCAAGAACGCCTCGTCCGCCACGGTCCCAAAGCACACCGAGATGCCGCTCGTCTCTGCGATGGTGTGCGTGCGGAGGCGTATGAGGTTAGATGGAAACGTCCCCGCGGTCGTGCGCAGCACCAGTTGGAAGGAGTATGTGGTATCGACCGAGAGACCGGAAAGTTTCGTTGAGGTGTTGGTCAGGGCGTTGGGTATCGAGGCCAGTCGCTGCGAGTTCTTGTATATGTCTAGGGATCGGAGTTTTGCAGTGGCGAGTTTCAAAGGGGGCCACTGGAGCGTTACCGACGTCTGCGTGGTGTTGCGAACCTGCGAGACAGAGCAAACGTGTGAGCGAGCATTTCGAATGGGAGATGGAAAGGCACGCACTTCAAGCTGAGGGGGTTCTGGAGACGCGCGTCCAAATGTCCCTAGGATGTCCCGCTGGAGTCCCCAGAACTCCTGGTCACGTTTCCGTTCGGCCGCGATGTTTTGGTGTACGGCGATATTGACTATGGAGCCCGTGGTAACTCCGGGGGGTAACAAGACCGATGGAAACTCGATGAGGTGCGCACGTTCTCCCAGGAGTATCTAGGCCATTTAATCAAAATCGTTATGTGGAGTGCATTGGATGAAAAGTTCACACCGCCATTCCCGCGTCTGGTGAGTTTTGTGTATGCGCAGTCAACATCGCAGTCGGTCTCGCTGGGGTGAATTACGCACCGAGCTTCCCGACCGTAAAAGTGAAACTGTCTTGCGGCCTTGCCATGACTGCTTGAGATGTATTTTGCAGTCTGACGCGCTTTGGTTTTTGGAAGGTGTCGATTAGGATAACTCCGTAGCGGTCGAGTTTATTCCGGGCGTTGTTATGCTGTTGTTTGGTCGTGTTGAAACTCGAAGCCTTTGGTAAACAAACAATATCACTGCACGACGACTTTGTTACATTGTCTTGTCTATGACTGGGAAAAGGCACGCCCTCAGATTTGAACAGTTTGAAGCCTTGAGCATGGATTTGTTGTTAATATTTATATTTAATGATTGGCGGACATCGATCACCAGCTCCCCAGTGACTCGGATGCGCTCTCGAGATTATTTCGATACGCATCGTCGGCTCCGAGCGTTGTCCAGAGTCCACGTTGTGAATGGCCTCCAGAGTTTCCAATTTTATCGTTTGCTGTGTGCGACGGCGGCGTGGTTCAGGCGTGAAGAACACGAGGCATTCCTTTCATTTCACCACGAATATAAAGATTAACCACATCGTCATATTATTTCGCTCCTCTCTCTTTAATATCACACACAGTCTATCATCCGATGGTATTCGGTCTTTTTTCTCGGAAATCTACGCTCGACGATGCATCAGCACCGCCAACCACCGCGGTACACACCCGCCTCCCCACCCCAACACCCTCCATTGCCTCGGTCACTCACCCTTCTCCTCTTCGCTTCTCGACCGTTCTCCGTGGCGCGCTGGCTCGCACCACCACCAGCGACTCGAATCACAAAGAATTAGATCAAACGACGGAGAGCGTCGCAGAGGTCGATGGAGGGAATGGTCATATCCTCCCCTACTCCCACTCACCCGCTCCGCCACCCCCAGCGACCCCCTCCCCCCCCCCCCCCCGTGTTGGGACGGGCGCAACAAACGTGCCAAATG
>JBBPOM010000792.1:0-18107 GCA_038091455.1 Leccinum uliginosum | reverse complement strand
GAGCAGCGAATCCGATGGTTTCAAGTTTGTGTATCATACTACGGGCCTAGACGAGAGGTCAACACCACATCGATGCCACCAAGAACCGTACCGGCGCGACATACCATAACCACTTCATTCAATCCTCTTCGACTGAACTCGTCTACCATTCGTTCTTCCAACCTGTGCGGACAATTCGTCAAAACGTTGATGAATACCACGAACGCTGTCCCAGCTTCCAAGCGGGAACAGCTTGCTCTCGTCCTCGCCGTCCTTCTAATGAGGGATCCTGTTCAGCAGAGTGGGTGGCCGCTGTCTGTGACCGGTCACAGTACAGCGTTACTCTGGCCACATGGAACTGGCGCGTTTCCGGACCCTCCCGATCGAGAACGATCGACAGCGACCGAGTCGATTCACTGGCACCTTCAGTGCCTGGCAATTTCAAGAACAAAGCACGCGTACCTCCAAGTGGTTTTGTTTGGGGCATGCGTCTAAAATACCGACCACTTTTTGCAAGACATTAAGACCGAGCCGAACAACGCCAACAGGCCCACCACACCAGGGCGTATGAAAAATAGCTCGATAGTCATCTTTGTATTCTGTCTAAGAGCGGAAATGTCCAACTTTGTGATTTGGCTCCCTCAAATAGCATACTCTGCTCTTTACGGAAGAAGGATGGGGAGGGTGGGGTCATGCCCAGAGAAAGACCCATGAAGTGAAACAAAAGACAGCCTCAGAGATGAGCCTTTGTAACGGACTTCTCTCACCCGCACTCGCGAGATCAGTGCCTCTTTGTTCGTGTAAACGATGTTACTTCAAGGAGCGTTGAGGAGGAAATGCTTGGTGGTGGTGGTACAAGAGATGGTGGCACGAAGGAAGGGAGTGTGGAGTGCAAGTAACGAACAGTGGATGGATGGGATGAAAGCTCGACCTTGGAGTACAACACGAATAGAAGAACACGTTGTTCGATGGAGAGATGGTACAGATGGGCCCGCTCGGCGGCAAGGGAACAAATATTTATGACCAAAAAAGATATTTCCGATAGTAGTACTGGGCATCGTTCGAGTGTTGCTTGTCGAGGGGCACAGAATACCCTTGTTGTCGCTCTTGTATTTACAAACCATTTTTGTTTCGGGAACACGTCACGGAATACGGAGTGCTTTTTCTTGACGGTTGCCATTTTAGATCCGATCATTAAATGCATGCATGTATCCTTGTTAGTTAGGCTTTTGGATCGGCGTCCGCGAGTGATGTTCGTTTCTTCGGCATTCCTTTTGACGTAGCGGACTTACAGTGCATCAATTTTCACTGCTGTTTGCGGGGACGGAAGCATTTCCTCCTCAACGCTCTTCCCGTCACATTCTCCACCTGCGTCTCGTACCTCACGCCCCCGTATTCCATCTTGCCGATCGTGCTCGCTACTAGGGTGTCCCTGTAGAGCTGATCGGCACCGAAACAGGAAAAAAAATGCGAACCCGGAGCGTACCTGCCAATGTTGTACCCGTCTGGCACGACGTCGTGGTCATCCGACACAGGTTACAATTCCAGAACAATCGTTGAGGGTACTTGCAAAGAGGTACGTTCGTTCAACTCACCTCTTCCTTGGACACGCTGATCGACACGGTCCACCCAGTCAGTAACCCCCAAAGAACCCACCAAAGACGTGTTCACTCACGCGAAAAACAACGCTCCACTATCCCCCAGCGTGCCGTTTTGCGGATACATGCTGTCCGCAGCGGAAAACCCAAGTCGTCCATGACAGTAATTTCACAAACGAACAATCAGTGTAGGTTGATGGAAAGATAGAAAAACTAACCGGAAATGATTCCCCCCGACTCTGTACTTTATGTCCGCACGCAACTGGGATGAATCTAGCAGACACGATTCCAACGAACGACGCAACACCGAGATCCATCTGAATCGAGGCAGTATATCGAGGCAGCTCCCAACGACGCACACAGGTGAGGCAGTACGTACCAGCGACACGCCGTATGTCTCGCACTTGGTAAGGTGATGCAGAAATGCGCGAAAGTCGACGACAAGGATCGAAAAAGCGGTCATGTCGCCGCGGTAAGCGGTGACTCGGAGTGCCGGGGGGTGTCTTAGCGCTGGTTGCGTAGCCCCGCCAGTGGAGGCACCGTCTCGGGTCGTCGGGCTTTCCCGGGGTCGTGTCTCGCCAGTTTTCCAAAGCAAAGGTGTTCCACTTTCAATTTTCAGGAGGAGGAACAAGACGCATATTGAAGTTAGAAGGGATGCCAGGAGTGTCCCAGGCACGTCGGCATAGACTGTCAGCACAAGCGACAGAGGTAGGACTACTACCATGCCATTCCGAAAACGGATGGCATGGATCGGAATGGTCAGTCTCTCAGAGCAGCATGTAGAGTTATTGGCACCTTGGGACCCAGGTTGAGTGGCAAAGAGTGCTGCGTGTCTTGACAGACTGATCAACCCGACTGCAAGCACGGTGTTATTGTGGAAGAGAGAAGAGCCTGTCATCCCGGAGATATATGCCTCCTTCGAGGCCTTATTGCTATTGTCCATCTGATCTGAATTCATTCAATGGTGACCCTCATAAGCAACTTGAAAATTCGGATGGCCCTTTATGCAGGATGTCATGCTCGGGCGACGAGTCATTCCACTGCACGTTCAGTTTGGTGATGTCCCAGGACTCAGATGAGGCGGCAGGAGGTTCTGGAATGTTGTCAGTCGTGAACGTGAGCACCGTGCCATCACCGAGCGTCAATCTCTTCAGTTGTGGCTGGCAGTGGCTCAGGCTGCCCGCCTGGACCGCACTCTGGAACGATGTGCTAGCGCTCCGGATAGAAGGCAGTGGCGCTGCGTGGTGAGGAACGGCCCTCGATGTTTGAACGGGCAGGGGTGATGGTGCCATGAACTGGGGAGGGAACAACGGAAACGAGCCAGATTATCGGGTGCGATTGCACGATGGATGTCGAGCTGGGTGAGTGACAATCAACTGGACTGAGGTGCCACACTCGACGACGGAGAGGTGGTCCGTGGAGTGAGCGGTTCAGGCAGTGGTGGCGGATGGTATGGGTGAGATTGCCACGATAGACTGTGCCTGTGCGAGTAAGAAAATTTATGTCAGTGTAGCTCGACGGGACAGGACGAACGACGACGACACACTCACCCATGGAACGACAGCATCTCTTTCGGCCTGTGTACGGGTATCCTGGATCTCTCCACCCGGGGAGACGTCCCCGTATGGGCGCCGGCAGGGGTGTCCTCGTTGAGCAGAAACTCACGACGCTTTGCTGACCTCTTCGTGCGCGTCTTCTTCGTCTTTTCGACAGCTGACACGCTCAAACCCATGCCTCCACTATGACTGTCTTTGTCGGTTGAGTCGCGCGCCTGGGAGAACACCGCCGCAAAGACATGTCAATGGACAGATCATTGCAAAACGAGAAAACGGGCACCCTACCCATCCCAAGCATCACGATCGCTGCTGGAGCACCTGCTTGTTGCCGCAGAGAGGGAGGTGGAACTTCCTGCAGAGGTCTTCGAGCTCTGCGCGTTTCAAGATTTGGCTGCGAGGGAAGGAGGAGCAATCAGTCCTTACGGCGAGCCCCTGGCCCAGCATCGTCTGAGCATCACGCACATGCAGAGGTACCGGACCCAGCGCCATCCAAGCACCAGGGAATGGGAGGCATACGCGTTCCGAGGCGCGGGTGCACCCGATACAGGTGCAGAGCGAGGAGCGACGCCGGTTGCAAAGAGATTGCCACCAGCATTGTTGGTCACAGGCGACTGACCGAGCTTTGGGGCATTCAAGGTCATAGGTGGGCTCTATCGTCGCCGGTCTTGGAACCGGGGTGACTGGGCGACATCAAGCTGGAGAGCCTTGAAGTCGTACTTTTTGTGGATTGGAGTTGTCATTGTGACGCGAGCTGGTAAGTGGCAGTAAGAGCGCAAACAAAGAAAGCCCAAAAGACGAAAGCAAAGATGCGGACATTGGACTCGGACTCCCGGAGAGGAAACTCATGAATGATCACACATTAATATTGATGGTGTCTTTGACAATTCGAAGCAACCAGGCTACATTATTTCTACGAATCTGATCAACAAAGGATGTATTTGGTGTATTCTGCCGGTCTCTTAATGGGTCGAGTTTCTTGACGGATGATTCCATTCTGCACTTTCCGAACGACCATCGACTCGCTCTGTCTTCTTTGGCCAACCCTGCGTGCCACAGTCGACTCGAGATCCCACACCGTATCCCTGAAAAGCGCAGGGAACCGGGCAGTATTACGCGATGGATAGATAGTCTAAATCGAGTTGACCCCCAACCCATGATTAGTACCGGCTGCGTGAAAGTGACCCGTCTTCGAACTCTTGGCCGCTTATCTGATCGATATGTATCGGCGTGCAGCGGAAAGTACGCATCCTGGTGTCTGTCTACTTCCAGGAGATTCGTTGATGAGATGCTGAAGAGATATTTTGGACCAGCCTTGCCACACTTACGTTCATGGGACGCTTTTTTTTCTAAGTACATCACCAACTTGAACTTGAACGTGCGTCTAACGTAGTGCTTGACCTCAACTCGATACCGGAAGTCTGATCTCTGCTCAATTTTCCATCTGCCGTTATGTGGGGCATCTTAAAGCATACATGGTGGCCTTCGTACGCGCGCCGGAGACTCCTCTGAATCCACTGGCATGGGTCCTTGGGTGGATCGATCTCAGCGTTACTTTTCAGTCAATACGGTGAACCTTTCTAAATTTTATGTATGTAACAATCGCCTTTAATCTCCCAACCGATCGTCCGCATTAACAGCATTACCATGACCAGGTTGTTCGTTCCGTCCCGTTCTTCTTCGCCACGGTCTTTAACTTACGTATGTTTCTCGACCGCAGTCAAACCTGGCCTTCTCCCTCTTCAGTCTTCTCTAATACTTATTTATTTATCGCCTGGGTGGTTCTCCCATCGGTACTCGCCGTTCGAGTCTGATCATTAACAATTTATCAAAAAAGAAGAGAAGCAAAAGGAGTTGTGTCGACTGGTACAAAGTTCCATGAAACTGTTGAGATTTCGAGGCGGTGGAGAAGAGGGGGCCCGTGGCGTGGGCTACGGTGGCGAAGCCTGGAGAGAAAAATACACAATCGCTCAACGTCAACATGAACGGCCATACAATGTAACAGTATAATACCGACAGATCATCGGGCCTGAATGGTACTGCGGACGGCATCAAGTTTCCTCTTTCGCTTGGATACATACAGCATGTCATTCGAGCCGCATCGGTCCAGTGATCGGATGGCTTTAGTGACAATGGAGGACTTTTTCGAGACAAACGCAGCCAATCGGGATTAGGAACGAACACTGGATGTATGCAATAAATATCCTTCATGGAACGTTTGATATAGAAGGAACCGTCATTCCCATTTTAAAATATGTATCTCGGAGCCTTCGAGTCCGTTCTACCCATCCTATAAACCGAGTGCCTTTCCGCCAGCAGGATTTTGAGAGAGCGGATCAACGTAGTCAGATTCTGCGCAGCATGTTCATATTTCATGATTGACTCGACTATGCACTGTACTACATACTAGGTCTATGACGGTCATACGGTGCGGCTACGGAAGGGAGAATGTAAGCGTCCCCGGAAAAACATGCTTCCTCAGGCTGCAGCCATGATATATATATATATAATAAGAGAATGCAACGAATCCTCATGAATCCTGCACTCACCACAGGAGGCCGTCTGAGCGGGGACAAGCAACTCTCTCGCGCTCCGCAACAGCAGGCTTGCGCAGCGAATGTACGCCGAGTCTCGCGAGAAAAATTCACAAGGCTGATTGGGGCGCCGCTGACATTTACGCGGCCAACGGCGGCAACTCCAAGGATTAGATTTTGTGTCGAATTGGGCGAGATTACCCATCGTAGTGAGTATTCCGAAAATCATGATCGTCGATCTTGCGGGTCGAGGAGGATACTCAGCACTCGACGGTCGTTCAACTGATCTGTTTGGTATAACCGAGGCATAAATGACTTGGATTCGGCGCAAGGACCTGAAACATTAATTGTGTGCCTGTTTGAGGATGTGCAGCGCCAGCTGGAAAATTGTTAGCGGGGCTTGGCCGGAGATGAATGGATCGATGATGACCTGGCAGGGTCATAAGCTGTAAACATTTGATATACTATGTACTGCGCAAGGATCTCGGTGAGTCAACGAGGGTGATAAGACTAGAGAAGTATACCAAAGTCATCCACAATACGTGCAAGGGATCTGCGGTTTGGTACAGTCGTTCATTGGTTTATGTCCGAACTAAACTCCGCGAATTTTTTAATCGTTTTCCCCTTGGAGGTATCTGTCATAGTCTCCAAATCATCGTGTATGTACTTTCCCTTCGTGAATGTAGAAGAACTAACCTATCGACCTCAGTTGATATCCCAAGAATTTGATAGTCAGGCTTGGTAGTCGACCCCATGGTCCGTGGATGAACGAGGGTACGAGCGATTTTTCGATGGCTCATACATACCAGTTAGCGATATTGCACCGTTCTTCAATTTGTTGCAATGAGAAGCCTGAGGTGCATGTGCAATTACCTTCAATGCAACTGATGCGGTGAGTTCTGACTTCAAAATGCACGAGTTCTTTTCTGATCTCCTTGTCAGTATTACCCATTCTCTGACGGAATTGAGAAGTACGTTGGATTCAATAACTCTTAGCAGGGTCAACGGGGGGGCTAGATGGTACATCTTGTACTCAAAAGGAGCTAACAGTTCGCTGTTGCCATCGCTCGTGAACACCCTCAACAGCTTTGAAGAAGTTGCGAAAGCCGGAGTCCGATGTCTGACGCCCCTTGAGGATCGCTTGAGCCTCCCGGCGAAGAATATTCGGATCGGGCGGCTCCGACGGAAAGCTGGCTTGTTGAGGAGATGCTGGAGGAGAGGTTACAGGACCAAGATTAACAACGGGGAGATGAGGTGGTGCACTAGAGGGTGGAGGACGCGATAACGACGGAAGTGACTTGGGAACCAACGATCTGTCGACAAGACGCGAATGGTGGATATTTCACCAAGAAAACATACGTACGAAATCAATGAAAACAAAAGAGAACATAATGTATCTTGTTTTCCTGGTTTTGCCTGCCAGAGTATGACTTGACGGCCTAGAATGGGTATGGTATCTAAGCTCAGGACGGTAAGCTGTAATCAACGATAGCAGTGGGGTGCGACCAAGATACAAGTACCATTTTCAGAGGCCCTGGACGTTTGGGAACCGACACCGTGCTGCAAATGACTGACTCGAAGCCGCCACTGGATCTTGAGTATCAGTACCACGCCCAGTGGATGCATCTATCCAAATAAGACCGTACCGGACATCCCGACTCTCCCGGAACTACATCCTCGAACATGAGGCCCTTGGCCCTCTTCGAAACATGCACGGGCTAACCTCCCCTTCCCCCTCCCCGTCCCCGACGTTCCTACCCAGCATCCCTTGCGCAGCGAAGAGACAGATGTACGACTCCGGTTTCCCGATCGCCTTACCAGCGGCGTCGTCCGCACAGACGACCATCTCCAGCGCGTCCTCAACGCCACACCCGAAGATTGCGACCACGACCGGGATCGCGTACTTGGCGAGGTACGCGACGGTCGTGGCCGTGCTACCTTGTTCGGATTGATAGAGCTTCGAAGGATCGATTGCTGTGCGTCACCAAACGGTCCATTCAACGCGTTTCCATGATACAAATCATATATATGCTACATACAACATACATATCACGTCCATCCATCCTATACATCACAGGGGGATGGACATCCTCTCGAATGCCTTGCTCCCGCTCAGAATCCTGTCCTCTTTGTGCGTTGAAATCCGGCGGGGTTCAGCGGGCGTGAAGGAGATACGTTGTCAAGGAACCTGCCGACGAGGAGGTCGACGTGCATCAACGCCGTTTCAACGGCTTCCAACGAGAGCGGCTTCCCGTCTTGACGCATGAGAGTCCCCTAAGATTTAAACAGTGTTCGAGGTCGGTCAGTTCTCCACCAAGCTGCAATGCGAGAGATCAAAAAATAGACATACCGTCTCTATGCGTCCCGCTCTCTGGTCCAAGGGCGACCGCGATGTCAGTCGGTTAACATAAGATATAACGAGTCGGGCTCACTTTCCCTCAGGTTAGTCGGTGCTTGCATTCGTCATCTGATTGTCCAGTCCGTGGTCATGTCTCGTCATACGAATACCGGGTAGGCCAATTTTTGGCCCTCCTCACCCGGACCCAGCCAGGTTCATAGTCATTGACCACCACAAGTTACCCGGGTACCCTCCTACCCGTTCTAGGCCCTAGGTTTTGAAGACTTGGTAGGAATACTTGCAGACAGGATATCTTCTGTGCTACCAGCAATGCTTCCAGGACGAGTACTGTTTTCTGTGCTATTTTGCTGGCTGTCAGGCTCGCTGCAACCCTTGACATCCACGACAACGCCTAGCAGCATTCGAATTCAGTCCAAATTCATAGGCACTGCCCGTTCATCGACGAACTTCAAGTTGACCACGAACACTTTTCGCGGTGCGTTTACAGTTACCTCATCAACGCGAGCGACCAGACCTATAGCTTGATCAAGCATGTGGATACTCGATGGAGGCTCGAACTGAAAGAGAAGCAATCATAATGATCATGCCGCAGGAATGGTCGCGCTAGGGCTGATATCCGGCAGAGAGAGAATGCTGCGGAATTTCAAGCCGTAAAAGAATTTGGCAGAGAGGGAGAACGGACGGGGGGATTGTTGAGTGTGGGACAATTGGCTGACATACGTCGTAAAAAACCTTGAGGTGGTCGCTAACTGACTAAGCTCACACCGTGACTCTTGGTGTGACAGCCATTCAACTCCGCCGTCATGTCCTCTCCTCCACCACCTCAGGACGGTCCCTCTGAATATGACAATTGGTCAAACTTCGCTGCAATAATTCCAAACTACATCGACCCGATGGACAACAATCCACCTCAAGATCCTCCTCCACCCACCCGGGCCACTCCCCCCGTGGACATTGGATATGACGAGTATCCGAGTAAGTACTACAATTCTCATTTTGCAGATCTATTCACATCAGTGCATAGTTCGCTTCTTCAGCATCTTACACGACATAGCAAATGAATGGTGGTTGGTCTCCGTCGACTGCATCATCCGTATCTCGCACCGTATACTCACTAATCAATACCGACTTCGCAAACTCGCCTTCAACTTCCTGCTGGACGCCGAAGAGATCAATTTCGTCATCGACAGGGTGCTTCATGAGAGACGTTCGTCTCCTGTAAATTTACAAGCAGCAGGTAAGCGACCGTGGTCAGAACAAGTCGATCGGTTTGACGTATTCCTCAGTGCAGATTGTGAACGTGCAACCGCTGCCGCAGATCCTTCTTGAACAGCAGGATGCGCTGTTCAGGACTATCGTTTCAAACAATGTGAGTACTATCACAACTCGTGATGTTTTGATCTCATTCCCATTCCATCACCAGATCCGCACCGTCGGATACTCTTACTTAATGAAAGTACGCTCCGCAATCCAAGTTTTTTTGCTGTCGCTCCCACCGGACTCCTACCTTTGGCTTTTCGGGAACCGCGTAGGCGAGCAGGACATCACGACGGCGTATATGACCTGGAACGATAGCCACGGCTATCCGTTCTGGCACACGTTCGATGGTCCCGCGGGCCATGAAGTCATCTGGTTTGCAGACCCGACGACTCAGCAGTTCCTTCATGAATTAATCGGCGATCCCAATTCCAATCTATGGATAGGTGTGACGGAGGCTTTCCCCCAGCCCCAGCATGCTCTCAACTTCCCGAATGCCGCGGCTGCATTCAAATACGAAAAAATAGCGTTTGTCCTCGCATGGGTGCGCCAGATCCTCCATTGACATAGTTATTTCTATCATGGCTAATCACGTCTCATCTAGCTCGTCCTTGAGTTCCGAGACTATGTCTCCTTGGGGCAGGATCAGATGCACTTCGGTGACATCACGCAGGTTCGCATTCGACAGGCTGCGGACGAGCAAACGCAGATCTTGACATTCCTGCATCTAATTTCCGATGGGCGTGGCGAGGGGTATCAAGCTCTGTCGGCTTGGGTCGAAATTTAAGGTCGTTCTATGTTATCTTGTTTTCGTTATGTTGTCGTTTCTCCCGCGGAGTCGTAATCAGATTGGTTTTGTCACACGTCACAGTCACACTGTGGGATGGGTATATATTTACGACATTTCCATTGATTCGGGTCTTTAAGACCCTGTCCTGCTTAGTGACCATCCAAGATGTCAACCACTCCTAAGAAGCAACCATACCCGGCTCTCCTCAGCAAATCAAACTTAGATCCAAGGCTGTTTGAAAGGCCATCTCCTGAGCTTTCCAGGAAGCTTGAGGAGGCTGCTACTGTAGCGAAACAGGCCATACTTCAACAACGAGGGGGTACATTCGGGGTGAGAATCTCATAGTCACCTTGATCTGTTGTTCTTAGGGAGGTCTACAGAGATACACCCTCAATTCACCCCCTAATTCACATCCTTTGACGAAGAAATTAATCGATGCGCTGTTGAGGAAGGAAGAGTGCATTGCTGCACTGGCAGATGCCCAGCGTGACTGCCTGGAGTGGGAAGGTGCCTTGCGTCACTTCCTTGGGGAAACAGCCGTTCAGTCGGCTGTTCATGCAAGTCAGCACATCGACATCGAAGACGATCCAAATACACTAAGAAGTCGTTACATCATGGAAGTCGGTCGCATTGACTTCCACCCGCTGCGGGGTCAGCGGCCTCGGAAGTCCGCATCTGTAGGTTTCCCTGTCGTGATTGCAGTGTAGGATATTGACCTGTGCTGCAGGCTACCTGATATTCTTTCGCTCTTTTCTTTTATTTTATTTCCTTGTTGAGTGTAACAATCTGTATTGTTGGACTGATTGACTGAGCCCCCTCCCCCTCATTATTTTTCTTCTTTTTTCGGTGTGCGATGTCGCAGGTGTTGCATAGGCATGTACTTTCTCGACAGCCATTTTTTATTCGTACTTGATAGAGATATGAATGACACGCTCGTTAGGCACTCCCTAGCGTGACTTTGCAATAAATGCAATCATTTTATGATCTTACTGCCGGCTTGCAACTTACTGATTGCGGTGCTCGTTGTAGCATATATCAAGTGACCAGTCACTCGTTTTAATTGTTCACAACCTGGACAGAAATGATGCACAAAGTTCGCCTACGCACTCGGCAACCTCGAGCCTCTCCAGTCCGGCGGCAGTGCCACTCGATTGAGCATTTACGAAATGATGACACATCAACATGGTGTTGACTGATGCTTTTTACTCCGACTATGATACGCTGAGTCTACCCGGGCCTACCAGGTTACTTATTGCAAAGTCAAACTACCAAAAGACCACGTACATGACTGCAGCACATTTTGTGCTTAACGTCCGGAGTCAGATCGTCCAATGATTGATTGTTCGGGACCATGGCTGAGATTCATACAATGACATCGCAAAATCTTTCCAACATATCGCTGGAGGTGAGCTAGCGCTACAGCGAGAACAATAAATATCTTACAGGTCTGTCAGTCCACGATGAACAAGCTGCTTTCGTCGGACTCTTTGACGAGCGGAAGTTTGTCAGCACGCCTCGAATTCCTGGAAACATCGTTAGGAGGCGCTGAGTATGCAACCGTTAATTACTTGCGGCAATGTGAGCTTCCAATTGTGGCTGCCATGTAAACACGTCATTGTAAACCGAACGTCGAGTTGAACACAGTCGCGAACGCGTGCTATGCTGCGTAGTGATTAACCATTGGAAGTAAGCATTTAGTACTCGTTCTGCTGACAACCCGTCGAAATGAGGTCACCACTCTGAGGTCCTGACGATCTTCAAGTTCCACTTTGATCTTTCGCCTTGTGAGCAACAGGCACAAGAAAACGTTGATTTACCATTGCCTTCGAGGTCAAGCAACTGGTCGTCTGCTACGACGATCTCGTCCAAGTCTTTCCCGAGAAAGCATACCATGCAAGGGCTCGTCTGCCGCGTAGACAGGTGAGGATGGATGGTCTTCACAGGGCTGCAGGCTGCAGCAACCTTGAACAAAACCATAAACGAATGGTATCAAAGGACAAATCGGCCCGGGCAGCAACATTACTTGGAGAAATCATATCTACAATACATTCAAGTTATATGAGACATCTTTAAGACTCTTTTCCGAAGGTGATTAATCGGTACGAAGCAGATCCTAAGTTAGGCAGGAAGACAGTTGTTCCTTCTTTTTAAAAGGGGGAGTCGGGGATGACCAGACGAAATGACAACGACGCGACGTCGACCGTGAACGCGAACGTGAACACGATGTAATCGGTGAGCCTGTGCCTTGTCCACACCTTACAACCGGTTTATGTACATCACATCAGTTTGGCAGCTATGTGACGGGGAATCACTTATCATCAATCATATCTTGAACTTTTCCGACGGTCCTCTTGTCCAAAGTGGATATACTGTTTTGTATCGAACATGTATGTATTCTCCCTTTCCCCTTCTCGCTTTTTGGATACATATTCGTATTATTTCCACTGCACCACGTAAGGTACGCTATGTAAATGTGGCGCAGTTTTCTTTACGAAGAATATTGTACTGTTGAGTTGCAACTTTCACGAAAGCGACTCTTCTAGCTGTTATACTTTGTGACTCCGTCGGCTCTGGTAACAAGTTGGTCAAAATTACCAGTGATCCTTCTTATGTTGCTCTGCAGATGCCAACTACTTTGGAGGACCCGACGTATACCCAAACGTGTGTTTGCAACCGCACTTTTACCGATGTCGGCGCTTTCACCCGGCACGAAAGAGGATGTCACAAGGGCAAAAAACGCCTCGCTGGTGCTCTTGCAGTGGCAAGAGAGGTTTATCAAACAAAAAAACGTAGGCTGGGTAAGCCGGTTACCAACATAGGTCTTGCATTAGATAGCAAGGCTGCGAGCAGCTCCAGTGTAACCGCGTCTAGAATTAACGAGGGGCCGCATCCTTCTGAGTCGACTCAGGTCAGCATTTTAGCCTTGATATCAGCGACTCGGACAAGCTCACGTAGACGTCCTTCTGTCCGCAACAGCAAATAACGGACGACGTGCCCTTGGCACCGGATGAAGTTCGTTCTTTCGCGCAGCCCAAGTCAAGACACGCTCCGCCGCATTCTTCTGAGTCGAGTCAGGTCAGCATTTTAGCCTTAATATCAGCGACTCGGACAAGCTCACGTAGATGTCCTTCTGTCCGCAACAGCAAATAACGGACGACGTGCCCTTGGCACCGGATGAAGTTCGTTCTTTCGCGCAGCCCAAGTCAAGACACGCTCCTCCCAGACTACCGTCACATTTTCCAGACGTGCTTCCAGAATGCTTGTCTCCACTCCCCCCTCCTGAACTTTGTACTCCTCCCCTGCCTCAAGCCTCAGACGCAAACGATCCACCTTCCGCATCTCACAACATGGCGGACCTTCCTGTCGAACAATCCCGTCAATCCTTACTGTCTTCGGTGCGCAAGATATTCAAGACGCAGATGAACAGGTTCGGGCTATTCCGCGTGTACAACGCTGCCTCTCTTCCTCTTCACGACCCAGAAGATCCCTCTTCCGTCGAAAACGCCTGTTCGCAACCTGTCAATGCTTCGCTGAAGTCAGCGACCCAATCCGAAAACTGTTATCATCCTTATCCCAACCAAACCTCCATGCGCCTCGGTGATTGGTACTGGAACCAAGGGACGCAGAAATCTAAGGAAAATTTCAGGCAATTACTTGAGATTGTTGGTGACCCATTCTTTTCACCTTCCGCCGTGTCGCAGACTCGATGGGATACCATCGACAAGCACCTTGGAGAAAACCAATTTGATGGTGATCTTCCTGAATGGTTGTGCGAGGACGAAGGATGGAAATGCTCTTCTGTGACCATCTCGGTACCATTTCATAGCCGGACAAGGAATCCAGGAGCAAAGGACTACGTCATTCCTGGGTTTTACCATCGGTCTCTCGTCTCGATCATCAAAGAGAAGATTTCGAATCCAGCCCAGGGATCCCTCTTCCATTTCGAGCCTTATGAACTGCGATGGCATCCGCCTCACAGAGACCGTGACGTCAAGGTGCACGGCGAACTTTTTACCTCTACTGCGTTCCTCGAGGCACATCGCGCCCTCCAAGACTCACCCCCGGAGCCTCAATGTGATCTTCCCCGTGTCGTCGCAGCCCTCATGTTCTGGTCCGATGCGACACAGCTGACTACTTTTGGTGACGCAAAGCTCTGGCCCCTCTATGTTTTCTTTGGCAACGAGTCAAAGTACCGGAGATCACAGCCGACGAATAACTTATGTTCTCATGCAGCTTATTTCCAGGCGGTAAGTATGCATTTTTGGCATTTTGCTTAACTGAACTTATTATCATTCTAGCTACCAGACAACTTCAAGGATTTTCTAGCGGAACATCTAGGTGACAATGCCCCGAGCGACACAATTTGCACTCATTGTCACAGGGAACTCTTCCACGCGCAATGGAAGATTCTACTCGATGAAGAGTTCATGATTGCCTACCGGCACGGGGTGGTTATATTGTGCTGTGATGGTATCAAGCGGCGTTTCTACCCGCGCATATTTACCTATTCAGCTGATTACCCTGAGAAGTATAGCTTATATTTTTCCTCGTTGTTATTCTGCTAAAATGATGTTCGTACATAGGGTTCTCATAGCAGCTATACGCAACCTCGGAAGATGTCCGTGTCCCCGGTGCACACTCCAGATGACGCACGTACCCGACATGGGTACCCGACAGGATATAGCTGAGCGGAAACTGTTGATTCGCGTCGATGATGCTGATCGACAGGATAAAATCTTAGATGCGCGCAGACTTATCTATGAGCACAACTACGCCGTGAATTCAATGCAAGTCGAAGCGCTGCTGAAGGAGGAATCTTTAATTCCCACTGTGGTATGTGTAGATTGAATTGGAACTTGAATATATCAATGCTGACCCTGACTTATACCAGAACGCCTTTTCCGAGCGACTACACAGTTTTGGTTTCAATCTTTTCCTCATGCTTGTTGTTGATATGATGCATGAATTTGAGCTCGGGGTGTGGAAGTCTATTTTCACGCATCTTTTGCGCATGCTGGATAGCTTGAAAGGGAACAAGCTGCGGGAGCTTGATCAAAGGAAAGTGATTCGGACTTGATACTATCATGGGCATGCAACTGACGTGTTTGCAATCTGAAGATACCGTCAGGTTCCTTCTTTTGGGAAGGATACTATTCGACGATTTTCAAATAATGTGTCGGAGATGAGGAGAATGACGGCTCATGACTTCGAAGACCTCCTCCAGGTACGTAGGAAGTTGGTGCTCCAGTACTGTAACTAATTCGAGCTCCTTAGTGTGCCCTTCCAGTCTTCGAGGGACTGTTACCAGACCCTCATGACACAACCGTGCTAAAGCTGTTCGGTCTTCTTTGTCACTGGCATGGGCTTGCAAAGCTGCGTATGCACACGGATGATACTCTACAACTGATGGACGATGCCACACAATCCCTAGGGAATGCTATACGAGCTTTTGAAGCTGATACATGCCCCGCTTTTCGCACCAAAGAACTCAAGCGTGAGGCTGAACAACGTCAACGGCGTCAGGCTCGCACTTGCCCCAAGCGCGTCCCTGCAAATTCTGTTGTCACGACGTCATCAAAATCAAAGTCTTTTAATCTTCGCACCTACAAGTTCCACGCCCTCGGTGACTACACAGCCTCCATCCGGATGTTCGGAACAACCGATTCCTATTCCACTCAGCCAGTTAGTGACCATCGTGATCCATATGTTGTAATTGATTTCTGAACTTTTCTCAAGGGAGAACGGGAACACCGTGTCGGGAAAGGACGGTACACACGCACTAGCCGAAAAGACTTTATTCGTCAACTTACTCGGATTGAACGACGCCAAGCAAGAATCCGCCGGGTGCGAGAGACCAATACCGCTGCCATTCAGACGGAGTCTGTCTCGACTGCTCCCGAAGAACGCTATAATATTGGGAAGTCGCAACATAGACCGATTGATCTCGGCACCTTTGTCAACAGGAACTCAGACGATCCCGCACTAAAGGTACGCTCAGATATATTTGTTATCTTGTTCATAATTGAACAAAGTGAGAAGGACTTCGTTCCGAAGCTCAAACGCCACCTCCTTCCCCGCATCAAGGCGATCCATGCACACGCTTCCGAATCGAGTACTGATCACATGACAATGGGCCTAGACCACAGCTACAGCAAATCAGAGGCCACCATTGATCATGTCCTATTCAAAGGCGAACGAATTTACCAGCATAATGTGCTCCGTATCAACTATACTACATACGACGTTCGCCGCGGTCAAGACACCCTCAATCCTAATAGCGACCATCGCGATATAATAATGCTTCAAATGGGAGGCGGGGAAGAACTAGCGCAGCATCGCTTCTGCTACGCTCGCGTCGTCGGCATCTATCACGCGAATGTCCAGTATATCGGACCGGGGCTCAAGGACTTCAACACTCGCCGATTAGACTTTTTATACGTACGATTATTCGAATGGAATCCACCCAGCCATGGAGTTGAGCTCGACATCTTGAAGTTCGTTCCGATGGACGACGACAACGCATTCGACTTTGTTGACCCCTCCGTTGTAATAAGAGGATGTCATCTCATCCCCGCATTTGCGAAGGGAAAGACATATGCAGACTGTGTTGGACTATCCTCCTTAGCCAAAGACTCTGACGACTGGAAGCACTATTATGTTAACAGGTGTCGCGATTTCATTTTTCTTGTGACTGGTCTAACTCTACTGATGCACTATACTTCGAACAGGTTTGTGGATAGGGATATGCTGCTCAGATACCATTGGGGTCTTGGAGTGGGCCATACCTATTCTCACACTCAAGACAGTGTGCCGCACTCAATGGCTAGAACTCCCCGCACCCCTCTGGGCGGGTTTGACGATCTCGAACATGTCGATTCAGAACTCAATACATTCGGGAACAGTGTCTCGCATTCCGCTCTCGGCGGATTTGCCGACCTAGACAACGACTTTTCCGTTTCTGAACTCGACGCACTCGAATGGCAGTTTCCTGATACAGGGAAGGCATATAGTCGAGTCGGCGACAAGCGACGCACTGATAAGTTCTCCGATTTTACCTTCATCGACACAAGTACTTCCGGATCCCTCGTTCATGGGTTCGATGATCTTGACCCTGGTCTATCGCTCGGTGAACTAGATACTCTTGAGTGGGAGGCGGAGTCTGCAGGTGATGGTGATGGTGGGAGTTTCAATGATGGTCATGAAGGATCAGTTGCCTCGAAGGACGATTCGGACGCTTTGGAGATGTACGAGATGTACGGCTGCGATTGGGATGACTGTAGTGACGAATCGGACTAGATTTGAAACTGACCGGTAGACCTCCCATTGTTTAATTCTCAGAGTGATAAACAAGTTTACCAGTGACAAGTGTATCTATCCTGTTTTCTGCCAGTGTGTCTTCATCGTCTTGCGTTTCAAGTTCGCGGCGACGACAGCTTGCGGCGCGCTCGGCGACAATCGACTCACCACGATGCTTCTTCACTCTATCATGCCAGTGGCCGATATAATCACACCCACCCCTCGCTTCCGAGTCTCAAATCCTGGAAGACATCAACGCTGAGCGTTGAGCTCTCACTAACTTGAATGAGCTGCAGCCCATGTCACGTGCATCGTGCCCTCGTCTACTTCATTTCCTCCTACTTCAGGGTCTGTATTCGGTGGTGAATGCGCTTCAGAATTCCTACCAGCTGGGTCGAACACATCAGTCCTTTCGAGCTTTGAATTGTTCACGTTCCGCCTTCGCCCACGAACATGACGCTCACCACACCACGTATTCCGGAAGAAGAGGACGGCGAGGACGAGAGCAGGCTGTTCCCGCTTGGAAGCTGGGACAGCGTTCGTGGTACTCATCAACGTTTTGACGAATTGTCCGCACAGGTTGGAAGAACGAATGGTAGACGAGTTCAGTCGATGAGGATTGAATGAAGTGGTTATGGTATGTCGCGCCGGTACGGTTCTTGGTGGCATCGATGTGGTGTTGACCTCTCGTCTAGGCCCGTAGTATGATACACAAACTTGAAACCATCGGATTCGCTGCTC
>JBBPOM010000791.1:0-18128 GCA_038091455.1 Leccinum uliginosum | reverse complement strand
GTGCCGGCTGGACATAACGACGCGACGTCTTGTGTGGAGAGAAAAGGAAAGCTGAACATTAATACGATGACAATGACAGTGACCTCGACATGGCAGGCGTCGTGGAACGTACTTTTGGTGGACTCGGAGGACACGGCTTTCGGCGGTTGGCTCGAGCTGCTGGGCGTTGAAGCGTACCCGCGAACCGTCTGAAGAGAAAATGGTTTCCGGAAAGTTGTTCGGGCGAGCGGTAGCATTGTCGAGGACTTCAATGGGTAACAACTACTAACCCTGCTTTAGCTAATACTACTACCGTGACACACACAACTCCAACTCCAACTTCCAGTCGAAGCACTGCACATAAATCCGATTACTGCAACATAAGCTCATAAACGTGTGTGCTACTACCGAATGCACATTTGCACCTGGACCACCTGTCACTGAGTTCCGGGACAATCCACTTTTCCCGCACGAAAGTCAGATGAGCTCCCACTGAAGAGTCTGAGTAGGTTCAGCTTCGAAGTGTTGATCCTCGCGTTCTAACGTTCTGTATTATGATGTATCGTTAGGTCCATTCCTAGCTCCTGACCACATCAGATGTTTCTCAAGTGTTGGTCGCATCCCTCGAACGTAACAATCACACCGCACTCATTTTTTCTGTCGCACTTCAAAGCTGTGCAGCAAACTTGGCAAATGTAAGCTTTCCTTTGAAAAATTTTGCGTTGTGCACGACTAGATGGTATCAACACACGCCAGGAGGTTGAACCCCTCGCGAATAGTGTCTGCGTTTTGCAGGGTTGTTCACTCGCTTGGTACTCGACCAATCTCAGCTGATCGCTATTTCGTAGCCTAGTGAATCAAGCCAAGCACCAAACATGAAGCAAGGTCACAAAGGAGATCAAGCACGCAAATGGTTGATCATTGGCTGCAACATTCCGCCCGTATGCAAGCCTGAGTTGTGTTTCTCCACCGTACATCGATGATTCCGCCTAGGTCCAGTTGAAACTACGTTCAAGATCGGACAAGTCATGTTTCAGAACTTGAAGCTGTATCAAGTTTATCATGTGCACTTGTTCGCCGAGTGACAGGCTGTTCTATACTATATAGCAAAAGGATCAAATATATATAAGCTTGTCAGAGTCACTCGACGATTTCAACATCGTCTCACTCTGCATTCCAAGTCCAGATTTCGAGCACATCTCACACCTCAATCCTCATCTCATCATGTACTTGGCCATCGGTTTCATCGCTGTAGCTGCTGTCGCTTCGCTGACGTCTGCGATGCCCAGTGGTGACTCAACGGTTATTACCAGAGTACGTTCTACTTTCTTACATTTCCTCGGAAAGTAAGCAACGGTCGTTTCTCCATCATACAGGACATGCCGTCCAACTGCAATAACGTCATAGGAGACTGTTTCCAAAACGGTAAGCACATACTGTCTTCATCTCGAACGACATGTAGGATGCATATTTCTATACCGCAGGATGTGGAGGCACGTTTGCGCATCCCACTGACACACAAGGGACATGCCAAGCTGGGACGTACATTAACTGTCCATGCGACAAGTGCGGAGGCGGCGTCCATTTCACCGGCAATTGCTGGGACAACGGCTGCAAGGGGGGGCATCTATGCGCTCCAAAAACCAATCCGAATAGCGAGTGTTCATACACAAGGAAGGGGTACTGTACTGCCGGGCAGTTCAATGGCTGTCCCTGCAACACGCTAGACTAGATGTGGAGAGGCACCGCAAGCGGCGCAACTCATGAGTACGAGATCCTCAGAGCCACGCTTCAATTCGCTGGTCATCTTATTTTTGCGCTTTCAGTATACCCTACTCCACTTTCAATGGGTTTTCTCTTTCGACTGTTAGTCTGCTCTCCCGTAAATGTTTCTTGATTGGAATATGACAAGCGTTGGAAACCGACAAGTAGTATCATACAGGCTCCCAGAGGCTTAGAATGGTGCTGGGAAATCGCCCCGACGATTGCCCAGGCCAACTGGGACTGGATTATTATAGATCTTCACCGGTCTTGGTATATCCGACAGATCATCGATCATTGATCATTACTGTCACACTGTGCGCCCGTACGGCGATCGTTTCACAAACGAGACAAGAAAAAGTCGTAAGCTGCATCAAGTGAGCACATGTAGTAAAGTTACCTGTGGTATCAAGGCACGTGTGACTGCAAAAGTAAATCGACTAATTAGATGGTCTGCAAAACAAAAACAAGGAATGACGATCATCCGTACATTGATGCTCATCCACCCATGTCTGCAGCGCATGCGAAGGTGGAGCAATCGATCCACTGGGCATATGATGACAGTCAGCAATGGTCTGCAAAGCAGGCAAAGGTAGGCAGACTAACAAATGAAAAGGGATCTCAACGACTACACAGTTGACAGGAACATCCTGTCCACTGTTGTATGGCGAGATGAACGTATACGCTTGCAGAACAGAGGTAGATATACAGTGCTCAACACCTACTTTCGACTCGGCTTCATTTTCGACGAGTTGATATTGATACGGTTGGCAGCAACCGATATCAATCGCCTGGAAGGTGTGAGCGTTCGCATCCGCACACTCGACGCATTGGAGGCCCAATGGAGGGGCAATTGCGACCCACATGCGCCCGAAGGTCGTCCTGCAACGAAGGTAACGACTCCACACATTCGGCCGTGGTCACCATCGTATATCAGGAAATTGCGACGTAAACGGTCCATGGACACACGGCCGCATCATGAATGTCAGAATCACGAACAGTGACGCCCTGCACGACCAATGCACGCACAGAACGAACCGGCTGTGATGATATGGAAGAGGAAGACATGGTGGACAGTCGTTACATAAATCGACAAGCGAGCGTCGCGAAGGGCGAGCAAACCCGAAATCGCAAGCGAAATCTGAAACAGATCCGCATCCACGTTTAGACTTGGATCACTCAACCCAACGTCCGCAAGTGGAAACGAAACCCCAAAGATACAAATCAAGAAGTGACTGACCTTGTCATTCCCACGATTAACCTCCCTTTGTCCGAGTCAGCAAGTTGGCTTGTAACGTTTAACAGTCTCTTTCATGGGGTTTTTGTAGTCTCCGATTGGGCGATTGGATTTTGCCAGGTTATAACTCGGGTACCTAGTAGTAGTTTTCAACTCGGCTACTAATCCTGCTGATTGAATTGGCAGACGGCGCACACTGGCACCGGCAAACCCCGCAGATGACGACGGACTGCGACATGCCCGCGTTGACTCTATCTCTACGAATACTGCATGGATTGACGCTCTTCAACTTCGTATAACCTAAGAATGTACTCCACATGGAGTATAATTGAAGGGACAACATGTTAGAGGTATGATAGGAGGCTTCAGAAACCGGCCAACTACTAGTGGGTCACTGGCCTCAGTGATTGGTGAGTGATATAATAAGTACAACATCCTTTTCGTCGTCCAGATAACGTACGGCACCGGGACCTTTAATTTTCAGTCACCTTAACTGCGGCCACCGATTATGAGGCCGTAACTTGACTTGAAAGCGTCCCCAGCGACGAGCCCCATCCAACAACATCGTGTAGTTGCTTTTCAGTGTGAGTAGTCACCGCTGAGATCGACAACGACGCACGCATTGCAAGCACGACTGCGCTCTTTCTGAGGCAGTAATAATGACCAGGTAAGTTGCCTTGGGCGTTTACTACTACCATCATATCACACAATGCCCGAGCTTGACGATGGTCCTCTCTATTTATTTCTGCATGTATACTATACAGATCGAACATGCCTGACGAACGCTCGGACGAACCCAGGGATGGCTCCGGTCCGCAAGCTCAGTCATCGGCGGGCACGTTGGTCGCTTGGCACTACAGCACGTATGTTTTCTTTTTCGAACCCTTCGCCCCACTGTAGACTTCCGCGCTCATTCGCCTATCGATCGATCGTGTTGTTGTAGGCCATCGTCATCCGGAGAATCCACGCCGTTGCTGCTAGGAAAAGAAACGCACCGGAGCACGTCCCTCGCAAGCTATGGACCGATCATTCTCGCGCTCTCCGTCGTCCTCTTCCTCGTCGGCAACTTGATCATGCACTTTGCCTTCTGTCCGGTATACCCTTGGACGATGAACGCTGTTCGCCTCGCTTGGGATAACGAAATGGCACAGCACGATCTCTGGCGTCAAGGATGCGTTCAGGAAAAAGAAGAGCATGCCGCCGCGCAGCAAGAGTGGAAGCTCCAAACGGAGTCACACGAAAAGGAGGTGGCGGGCCGAATCCGGGAGGAAGATGAGCGTCAAGAACAAGTGAGGCAGAATTGGGATCGAGAGTGCGAGAGGCGCGTACAAGAGGCCGAAGAATACGACAGGAAAGCTGCACGCCGGGTACGCGAAGAGGAAGAACGTTT
Organism: Leccinum uliginosum; assembly: GCA_038091455.1. Taxonomy (NCBI): domain Eukaryota; kingdom Fungi; phylum Basidiomycota; class Agaricomycetes; order Boletales; family Boletaceae; genus Leccinum; species Leccinum uliginosum. Next base: position 13,761 of record JBBPOM010000791.1, on the reverse strand, counting down.
CGAGAGGGCTCGGAAGGTGTGGGAACGGGAGGTCCGACACCATGACAAGGAAGTTGCTCGTAGGATATACGAAGAAAAACAACGCAAAGAAAGGGTCAGGAAGGAGTGGACCCTAGAAGATGAGAAGCATCGGCAGGAATGCGAGGAAATAGAGCGCCGTGAAAGCCAACGCAGAGAAGATGAACGACGAAAGTGGCGGCGCGAAGTGGAAGATCACGATAGGATCGAAGAGGAACGCAAGAAGTACGAGGAAGAAGAACGCCAGAGGCTCAACATGTTCTGGGGGGATCTTAATGCGCTCACATGTACCTCTTTTGCGACGAGGGAGTACACTGCGCAACTCATGAACTTGCCCATGACCTGGGAGCATCGAGCTGAAGCATGCAGGGCTACATCGCTTGAAATCAACGGTGTCTCATACCTACCCAAGACTTGTGAAGATAAGGTACATAGGTGATGTAAACTACAGAATACTCTCAAGCTGTCTGACCTTGTCTCTGATCAGGGTCCCGGCGTTGTCATAGGACGATGGGAAATCAATCTACATGAACCGGATTGCACGACATTTTGGGATTCATACAACGACAAGGCAGGACTCCTTCCTTCCAACATTATACATCGCTGTTGCTGAAAAATATCTCAGGGTTGCACCTCACCAGGGTCTGGGAAGAAGGTAAAACTTTGAATCCTAGGCTACATATCGGTTCTAATCATCCACCAGTACGTCACGCACAAACTAGAGAATCTTCCTCAGAATGGCGACTGGCGAAAGTTCTGTGCCACGACCCCGATTCGTTTCGAACATAAGCAGTTCCAGGGTGCACAGGAATGCTTTCAATCAGTACGTGTATTCTCGGAGGCTGTCAACTCTGCTAAATCAGGCTGATTGCATTCGTAGATTTGGGGCGTGTACGGACAGTGGGAGTTGGATGACAGCAACTGTTGAGTGTATCTCGGACCCACTGTCCAGCGTCAAAGATGCTCGCGAGCTTCCTTTTTGTTACCTCATTCACATTGTATACTTTCGAATCACTTCTCTGTTCCTACTGCTCTGATTGAATCACATCCTATACGCGGCACCTATGATGTAGTATGTCACTAGGCCGTACTACTACGCTGATCCCTGCCAACGCGCGTCAGAAACATTGCCTAGTCAGAAACGGTCCCAAGGTACAGCCCATCCGAGCCACGGGCAAACACTGCCACGTCTTCGGGCGGAGTCGCCCGTCTGCAAAGGACCAGACAGAGACAAGTCCTGTATTGGCGTGTAGACTGCTGTACCTGAGTGACGAGGTCATTGTCATATCTTGTCCACCTGCTCATGCCGTCCGAGGAAAGGATCTTGGGATGGAGGTAACGCTGTCGACACGGTCCGTCAGGAACTGCGTCCTCGCAACCTGTGGTCAAACGCGCGCGAGACTCAAGCGTGTCACTCAGGCTTGCGACACAGACTTGAACGTGTGCTTTATCCATATTGACAGTCTATCATTGATCATGAACTAGTACAGTTGCTTTCCGTGAGCGGATGAAAAAGAGCGTGTCCGATGTCGAATGAGCTGTATATTAGACACAAGAAGTAGAAGAAAAAGATAGCTGAAGAAGGAAAGAAAAATGGCGACAATATATCATACGGTTCCAGGCCCGCCCACGCCCCAGTCTATATCCTCAGCGCTCAGAATAATCCAGATCCAGGGAACAACTGCGACATCTCGTTCGCATCATCCTCGTCGCCTTCACTGTGACTATGAGTCGAAGGCCTGATCTCTGGGGACAGACTATATGGCGTCACGGAGTGAAGCTCCTCCGGCTGCCCATGTCCCTCGGGCATGTACGGTTCATCGTGTTCAAATGGATCAATGTCAGCGTCTGGCGTCGCCATTGCCGTCGCGAACGGAAGTGGCCGTATCGACTCTGGAGGTCCAACAGGTTGGATGTTACGGGGCGGTGACTGCGGAACAAGTATGCCTTGTGGAGGAGGGGAGGTGGCCAAAGGCAAAGGTCGAGTCATTGCCGGAGCGTGGTTGTGTTGCGGCAGCACTTGCGTAGCCGGCTGAGTGCGAGATGGGGTCGCAGCAGTAGTCTGAGATGGCGGTTGCAGATCGTACTCGAACTAGAGCGGACCAGTCATCATGGAATACACACGATAAAAGGTCGACAGGGACGTACTGCCGAAAAGACTTCTTCTTTCCGTTTCTCGCCCTCGTTCTTGTCGATACAATAGCAGAGGTACAAGACGTCCGCACTAAAGCACGTTTAGTTACGCGTTGGCGAGAGCATCAAGGACTCACGTGTCTTCAACGAGACCAACACAGAACAAACCAACGAGCGCAGTCACGCCCCCGGCCAACACAGCAGCTCCCAAAGCAGAGTTCGGAGCGCTTAAGGTGTGAGCGACGAACAGATAGGTCAGCAGCGCAAACGGAAATGTAAGCGTCAATGGTGTATACGAGAGCATTGTGAGTTGCGCTAGAAAAAGAAGGTTCAGTCTTTTAGATGATTGAAACACTCGGGGGGGTTGAATCATCGTACGTTCACTCTTGAATTTGCGCCTGAAGCGCCCTGCTCCGGCAGATTCTACAGCTGTCGTGAGAGTACGAGCCCGTCTTGCGCTCGGTAGGAACGGATCGCCGGTAAGGCCAGTATACACAAGGGCATACTTGCTAAACGATGTAGTCACGCTTTCTAAGTAGCCAACTGCCATACCGACGCCGATCGTGAGTGGCTGAAGCCAGGGTCGGAAGACAAGCGGGAAGTATGAAGGCAGGAGACGTAATGCGACGGTTAAGAGCGTGAGCAAACGAACGCATGCCATTATGAGTGCACTCAGGACGATGGATCCCAGGGATGGATAAGTGGAGCGAAGAATGGCACCGTGGATGATATGCGTATCCGTTGGAAGTGGTGGCGCTTGACTCGGGCTGCAAAACGAAACTTGTGAGGAAAGGTAGCGGAGGTGGACGAAGAGACAACCCACTCGGCGTAATACCATGCACCGATGACTCCCGCACAGGTGGTACGCAGAATACCCCGTGCGACACCCCAGCTCCAGAGCCACACAAGAACGGTGCCAACAATCCCCCAATCTGCCCATTCCTTGACATGCCATTCCACACGGCCCTTCTCTGCCTTTGTGAAATGGCCCACCAATAAGAGACGGAAAATGAGCGTCAAGAAAGGGATCGAGGCGAGTAATATTGTGAGTAGAATGGCGGGAGAAAGTGCCAGGAGAAAAGGATTGGTCATCAAAAGTTGCGACGTGAGGTCAAGGACGGATGACGTGTTGTGGATCTTCTGAGGAAGGTCGATCAGACGTCGGGCAGTAAGTATCGACATGACGAGAGGGATGACGGAGAACAAGCGGAGTCTACATCCACGAGTGAGTTGTAAGTTTGCAAACGACACAGCACCAAATGACTCACCCAACGGTCTCGCCCCAAGTCGGCTCCTGATCACCGTCCCACATGAAACTGCCAATAAAGGCCCATAGCGCCGAAATGAAGAGCGTGACTGGTATAAATACTGAGGTGATGACCATGACAGGCTTGGCGAACACCCGGAGAAGCAGCATGTGTGCATAAGCAACGGCGGCGCTGACGAACGTCAGGATGGTGAGCAACGGTACCGTGTGCAGTAGCGTGCGGTATGGCAATGGGCCGCGAATTTTCTCGGGCAGCCGAACGATGAAGATGAGCAATATGGAAAAGAAGAAACAAATCGTGACGCTAGTGCACCATGCAATAGTCCAATGCGAATCGTTGAATTTCCGACGTGCGCGCGATATATGACGAGGGTCCGGTAACGAGAATACGTCGACGGGCCGGGAGGTACCGTCCCTCGGGAGAAGCGACTCCGTCAGCGATAAGGATACGGGTTCTTGAGAACGAGGTGGAGGCGGTGGATGATGAAGAGACTGTGGATGATGCAGCACAGGCTGTATTGGTGGATGTGACGGGCCCGCTATGGGCGGAGAGTCGAGGGAGGACCTTGAAGGAGAGGGGGAGGGAGGGGACGCACGGAGCCTTCGAGGGGGAGATGCCTGGTGAGCGAGCCATCCCTTTGGAAACTCTTGAGATTCAGCCTGAGTATAGTTGGATGCCATCAGTGGCATTGACTGCGAGGCGTGGCGAGAAGCCCCTGGCGGCATATCTTCCTCGTCCAGTCGGAGATATGGGTCCTCCTCCTCTATCTCGTGAGCACGACTCCTATGATTTGCACCACTGGACATCCTGCTCATATGACTTGCACGAAGATGGGGGTCGTCAAGGTCATCGAGCTCGGCGTCGTGGTCGTTGCCTGCACGAGATCCTTCGTCGGTCGTGAATGAGAAGAAGAGAGGCTGCGAGGAGGACAGACTCGACTCTGGGTTCTGCTGTTGCAACAAAAATTGCGAGGCATACTGTGCAAAGGACTTTGCCATCTCTCCGACTCACCCTCTCGTCGAGACGAATGCAACTTCCCAAAGATTCGACGGCGCCGTCGTGAACGGCGAGACCGAAAAAAAAAAAAAAGTCAACGGAAGCTGGCAAGTAACCTTGGGCTTGCGTACTCTCGTGTGAACCATTTTCTTATTTAGGACCACACAACCCTCCTCACTACGTTACGGTAGCCTTGCTATCCATTTGTATCACATTCGGTGGTGTAAAGGCAGCAAGCCATTTGGCGAGCTGTGTCTTTCCAACCCATCGCTGCCATGCTCCGTTCCTTTCGCATTTATGTGCCAGGAGGCCCGTCACATGCTATAAGCTGGCTTTGCAGATAAGTTGCTCTTCGAGCCTGACTCAAGGACAATCATTCAAGACACAGGGGACGACCTGATCGTCAACCGATATGAACGTCTCACGCCTTTGGAGGTACAGGAGTCGTATTTGGATGTCGATATGTCCCAGATCCGAAAGGGAGACTGCTGGTCGTGTTCTCGCGTGATGGCATATTCGCGGTCAAGGGCAGGATCGAGGAGAGAACCGGTCTGCGCTGTGCAGTCGTCTATGGGAGACTGCCACCCAAGATTCGATCAGAGCAGGCTGCGCTCTTCAACGACCCCCAGAGCGGTCACGACGTTATCGTCGCTAGTCACGCAATCGGAATGGGATTCAACCTGTACGCACGTTCTGAATGAGACCTACACGGACTCGTCACTCATGTGCTGTGTTTTGCAGCCTCATCAGCAGTTCTCCGAGCTTTGCATCCCTTTCACATCCCCATCCATCTGGACAACTTGGGGGGCGATCGCGCTGTCTACCCTTCCTCCTCGCTTAGTATTCCAGGTGATGTTTCGAACTTGCGCTTGAAGCTTGAGCTCTGTATGTTTGATGGCGACAGCTTTTCTGTACAATGTTGCTTTCCTTTTACATACATTGCCATTATGTTCCTTCGGTAAGCAATCCCCCTCTTTGGCCTGTTCCACTCTCTGAAAGTCGTCCTTGCCTTCTATCAGCTCGCTGGGTGGAGCCGTAGGACTTGCATTTAGCGAAGCCATCATCGCGATCGTCCTTCCACGGAAACTCGCAGCGATCCCAGGCGTCGAAAGTCGCGGACTCGGTGACAGCATCACGAAGCTCAACGATAGAGTGGGCCAAGTACATTTGATTCCTGTGCATCACACAGCTTGTTCTTTTCTTCTCCTTTTCGTTGGTCGGTGGTTGACTCACGGATAATTACATGACCCCTTTTCAAAACACACAAGGACGTCGCGCTGCGCAACTTGAATGCGGTGTTATGCACAAAGAAGACATACCAACGCTCTGTCAAGCGCTCGCGACTCCCGCGCCTCCTCTCGCCTGTGCCGTCTTCGATCCTCCAGGACACTGGATGGAGGACGTGTCGCAGGCTCTGCCGCTCAGGACCTCTACGCAGGCGCTGCTTGATGTGCCGTCATACGTGTCCTGCATCCGCCTGCCCTTTCGTGCCGCTACGCAGACCCGGTTAGGCCACTTAAGCGAATTCATGGACACGCATGCCAGGGACCTGCTCTTGTCCGACAGACTGTTGTTCAAGGATTGTCCAATCCAGTGGTCAGATCCGGTCGCGCTCGATATACTCGCACAGATCCTGCGTCTGTACACCAATGCGATACGGGTGGAGCTCGACGCTGCGTTGTCCGTCGCTCCGTTTATGAACGTGTTGGAGAAGGTGGAAGGGATGATGCGCGACTCTGACCGGGGCGTATGCACTAAAAGCTCGCGTGGAGCGTGCGCTGGAGTGATGTCTCGGGCAGGTGTCTTCGCGTGCGCACGGACAAGGGAGGAGAGTCTTGGAGGGCGTTGCGGATGCTGTGATGGGGTCGGGGGAAGACAAGCTGGATTATCGGCATCGACAGATGGCGAGGGTGGGTGGGAGAGATCGGGTGGCGGGGGTGGCGGCTGCGAAGACGGTCGCGGAGAGTCGGGGCGGTAGCTTGAGGCATTCACGAGGAGATACGGAATGGATATCTCAAAGCCTGCCCGCACTAAGCATACCCTACCTCACACCTTCCTGAACGATCGCTCTGCGAGAGAAGAGAGTTTCCAGGGCATAATGGATGAGCTATAATACTAAGAGCAGTACTGAGGGACGAGAATGAAGCCCTGATGCGAGACTATTTGTGGAGTCGTACGTCGAGGGGAAGGCCAGACTTTCAGACCGAGATGCGCCAGAGTGAGTGGAGGGGACCAGAATCGCCTGTAAGATAAAGGCTTGATAACGAATATTCTCAATCCAGAATTGGACGAATCTTGATTTCCTCGTTCACGGTCAAATAGCGACGACACGTGCGCATAAAGGCGAGTAAGATATCGATGGAAACGAGCGCCCAGGGTACAGGGCACTTACCTGCGTGAGAGTAAATGAGCGTGCGTGCCAGGCCATAAAGGCGTGCTGTGAGTCCAGACATTCTCTTCATACCTGCAGTATGCCGTGGCCCCGAAAGAAGAAGCTCCACAGTGAGTAGTAAGTAGGCAAGGCCATCGATGAACGGTGCTGACACGAGCAACAGAACCGAGTAGGGCAGACAGTCCACTTCCCTCGGACAGCGGTCAGCAGGTGCAAGCATCGGCAACCAACGAAAGAGAGGTCACGATGGATACTCTTGAATCGAATGGAAAAAGCTTCACCTCCAATGTCGCACCTGACGCGAACCCAGTGGAAATCGTTGCTCAAGATTCGATATATTCGGTCGCTTTTCTTGCTGATGGGGAGCATGTCCTGAGTGGGGGATGGGGGAATAAAATTCGACGATGGCGAGTGGAGGATGGCAAGGAGGTGGGGGAGCCAATGGACGCTGGGAGTTCAATTTTTTCCCTGGCAGTCACGCAAGATGACAAGTCGATCGTGTGTGGGACGGACATTGGTCGAGTGATCGTCTTGGATGCGACAACTCACGAAAAAGTGACAGAATTCCAAGCACACCGCAGTTGCGTGCGCGTGGTGGACATTTCTGCTGATGGGACGAAAATCGCAACAGGAGGGTATGACAAGAGGCTCACTGTCTGGTCGTTTTCCGATGGCGAACGACTCTTTGGTCCATTCAAACACGAAAACTATGTGGCCGCGGTCAAGTTCTCTCCTGACGGACGACGCATCGCTACTGCCACCGGCAAACGAGACTCTGTTCGGGTCTACGACGACAGCAACCTCCTCGCAGAGTTTCCAATTCAGGTCAACTGGTGGCTCAACCAATCCCTTGCCTGGGCCAGTGACTCGAATCGCCTCTTTGCCTTGTCGAAAGACGGCGACATTCACAGTCTCGACGTGTCCACCAAGAACACGCTCGCGAAATGGCGCATTCACAGCGACGACAGTCCAAGATGTATCGCACTGGCATGCAACGACACAATCATCGCAGCCTCCGCTAATTCGTCGTTCTCATTCTGGGACACTAAGACGCGTCAGCAAATTGGGGACGTCATCCGCCACTCCCATAACATCGAGTCCATGGCCATCTCGCCATGCGCCATCGCGACCACTGGAGAAAAGAACATCACAATGAGGAGTCTTTCTGACATCCTTCCCTCACCCTACCGCGACATGGTGAGTAACGCTACTCGTGCGAAGTCACGTCCTTATCAAATTGTCGTTAGCTGCACTTGGAGAAAGAAATCCAACGCTTGAAGGTTGAAAAACCGGATGTTTACGACGTGGTTATGGCCCTCCGTGCGAGGGATGCGCGTCAAGGTGTGCTTGTTATCTGAATGACTCCGCTGTGCTAATATTCGTTTCCACCAGAGGATGATATAGTGAATCTCGAGAAAACTATCAAGGAACTACGTACCCAGCTTGCTACATCTGATCAGGAAAAGGTCGGCCTCAATGAAACGATCAACTCCCTTCTCGCACAGAATGAAACCTCAAGTGCGTTCTCTCCGCCTTCCACCCCACTTCGTTAATAGTCCGATTCGTTAGATCGCAAAATCACTCATCTCGATGACACAAACAAGGAACTCCGCGGCGTGCTTGTAGCATCTCAAGGCTCGGTCGATCGATTAGCCAAGACCACCAGGGCACTACGCGCAGACGTCGATCTACCCGAAATGAGCTCAGGTGCATTTTGGACCATCCACGACTGACGGCACTCTGACCCGTTTTCAGTACCCATTGCGCGACAAATAAACGAGCTCGAGTTTACCACCCAAGAACTCGGTAACCAGTTCACCACATGCAGACATGCCCTCATTGCATATGACAAGAAGCATGAGTGCGAAACATTGTACGCCAACGGTCGCATATGTGATGTTGCACAGCATATTGCGAATATGATGTCCGAGGATCTGTGGCATAATGAACTAGTCGACCTTTGGCTGAAAGGTGAGCTTGTGAGCCATGTCCTAGAATAGTATATTCAATTTCTACATCAGAATTCACCCACCGGTGCGTATCAAGGCTTCAGGAGATCGGAGACAAGGCATCCAGTTCCCAGGAACACGACGAGGCTCTTTCAGCTTACTCCTCAGTCTTGTTGCTCACTCCGTCGCCTCCCGAAGGCGTGCTGATGGGATGGGCGAGAATGGTGCTCATGCGTCGCTCAGCGAGTGAGGCATTGGGGACCGCAAAAAAGGTACGGTTGATTTGGTCTTTCAGCACTGCATGATAATTCTCGTTTCATTCAGTTCAAGCTTCCCATGTTTCGTGTTTATCTGGCGGTCTGCAATGTTCTCGAAAGTGACGATCGGCTTATAGAGGCGGTCGAATGTTTTCGAACGATGAAGAATGAGCTACGAGAGGAGACAAGCACCCTCGACGAGCGACGGCAGTGGGAACTCGGTGAGTAATCCCATTTTCATTTTTTTGGAGACTAATCTGAGAATCTCTCCAGACTTCCAACAACATTGTAGCGAAAAACTGGAAAACGGGGGTGATGCAGCAATGGATGTCAAGAACCATGACGCGGCCATCGGATTCTACTCAAATGCACTCTCCCTTCACCCAACCAATATCAGTGACATCATACTGAAATGCTGCAAGGCGCGAGTTGGCTTCTTGGAGGATGAACTCATAAATGCCACACAGGTATTGATTGATTGCATGCCGGGTCGACGGCGCTGACTGTACAATCAGATCATCGAACGCGAACCATCAAACTACCAGGGGTACAAAAGGAAACATGCGGTATTACATAGCCTGGGGCGTTACAAGGAGGCATTCGACGCATTCGAGACGATGCTGTCCAGGATGGAGAATTCACTTGACCCACAAGTTCAGGGTTAGTGGTTCTCATTCATATTGCGCAGACAACGTGGGCTGATTTTGTGTCGACAGACATGCGGGCTCGTTATCTCGACACGACTCCAATCATTCGCCAGGTCGTCGAGCAGACCATCCAAGACATTCCCCGAGCACTGGTTCACACCACCACTGGTCGTCTCCACGACAAGGAAATGCAAGCGGCAGCTTTCGAACAAGTTCCCATATTCAACGAGTTACGGTCTTTTATGACAATCCAAGATCGGCTCGACCGCCCACGCATCCAGAGAGAAGTGCAGAAATTTTATGAATATGTGATGTTCTCGCACAGGTGGCAGCCGCCCGAGCCATCGTTCCAAATGGTCGAGAGTGCCGTTATCTATGAACTACCCACATCCCTTACGATCGACAAACTCATCCACTTCTGCAAGCTCGTGCAGGCTCGCAGGTTCCAGTGGGCGTGGAGCGACACGTGCTGTGTTAACCAGAGTGACAAGGGAGTCCAGCAAGAATCGATCGTTGCCATGTTCCAGTGGTATTGTCGTGCAGCACTGACAATCGTCCATCTCCTCGGGGTTCTCTCGGAATCCCAGAAGCCTGGGTCTCTGTGGAAGAGCATCTGGAACACGCGCGGGTGGACATATCAGGAGTACGTCGCTTCACGGGTTGTCCAATTTTACACAGAAGATTGGAAGCCATACCTCGGTCTGGAGCTTTTCAATCACAAGGAATCTCCTATCATCCTCGCAGAGATGGAACAGGCAACCAAGTTTGCTACTCGGGCGCTCGCCACACTTCAGCCGGGACTGACTAGGGTGCGCGAGAAGCTCTACCTCGCTTCGAAGCGCCAAACAACGCGGAAGGAAGATGTCGCATACTCGTTGTTTGGTATCTTCAATGTCACCCTCCCAGTCATATACGGCGAGGGTATTCAAGCAGTCGGTCGTCTGTTGGAACACATTCTGACACGGTCGGATAATGTGACGATTCTCGCTTGGACTGGGAGCTCGGGCAGTAACCACAGCTACCTCCCTTTGGATCTCACTGTTTATGATCAAGTTGTTCCCCCTCACGTTCCGCAGCCGGTCGAGACCGCCGAGATGGAGAGGATGATAATGGCCTTGCAGTCATCCTCGCCCGACCCTTTGCTGGCCGTTCGGTTGTACGAGCGGCTACACGACCTTCCCCCTCTTTCGGTCATGACTGGTCGACTCCGCCTTCCTGGATTTGTTTTCTCTCTGACATCCCTCGCCGATATCACAGCGAAACGTGGATCGAACTCGATCGTCCATGTTTATCATGCGACTACGCCCATCCTCGGTGACATACGCATCGAGACCAACGACGACTTGGTCGGAATGCACGGCTTGGTCCTCATCCACCCCTGGATCAGTCCCCTTCTGAACAGGGATTTCGCTGGCGGGGTTGCTGAATTTGATCTAGCCGTGCGTGCATTACGGCTGGTCGTTCGACTGAAGCAGCCGTTCGGTGCGCTGTTGCTTGCCTTGGAGGGGCGCGCGCTGTACAAGCGTGTCGCGACGGACAGTTTTATCCGAGTTCAGATACGGGCAGAGACGGGGTTGAAGCAGATGATGGACAGCGTGCGGATAGTCGACGTGCAGTAGTTGTGGATTGTTATTAGCTTTGGTTATCGCATATATGGACTCCTTTATATCGCATTCTGGACCTATCAGTATCTACACTTTCGGAGTGACTTTCAAGCAATATCTTTGTCATGACTGTATCGTGCCGTTATGAGCTTTCCATTCTTTCGTTGTACCTCTCTCGTCTCGTCACTTGTAAAGCAGAAAGCCAATGTACGTCGACCATCCGCCCGCCCGCCCTTTCCTGCCGCTACGCAGACCGGTTTAGGCCAGCTAAGCGAGTTTATGGACGCGCACGCCAGAGATCTGGTCGTGTCCGACAGACTGCTGTTAAAGAATTGTCCGATCCAGTGGTCAGATCCGATTGCGCTCGATGTACTCGCGCAGATCCTCCGTCTGCACAACCAATGCGATGGGCGTGAAGCTCGACGCTGTGTTGTCCGTCGCTCCGTTTATGAATGTGTTGGAGAACGTAGCAGGGATGCATCGATGATGCGCGACTCTGACCCCCAGCCAAAGGCGCGGGCGTGCAAAAAGACGCTGAAGCATGTAGAGGGGCTGCACAAGGTGCTCGTATTGTACCTCTGGCTGTCATTTAGCAATGCTATGGAATTTTACGACGTAGACGAGGTGTATGCGCTGAAGGCTGGTGTGGAGCGTGTGCTAGAGTGGTGTCTCGGGCAGGTGTTTTCACGTGCGCACGGACATGGTCGGAGAGTCTTGGAGGCATTGCAGATGCTTTGCCGAGGTCGGGGGAATACAAGCTGGATTATCGGCATCGATGGAGAGCGAGGGTGGGTGGGAGAGATTGGGTGGCGGGGTTGGCGGCTGCAAAGACGGTGGCGAAGAGTGCGGGGCGGTAGCTTGAGGTGTGCGCGAGGAGGTACGGAATGGATATCTCAAAGCCTGCCGCACTAAGCATACGTCACACCTTCCTGAACGATCGCTCTGCGAGAGAGGAGAGTGGCCGGGACAGAATGAATGAGCTATACTGAGGGACGAAAATGAATGGAAAACGCAGAAGCCGTGGTGCGAGACTATCTGTGGAGTCGTACGTCGAGGGGAAGGCCAGACTTTCAGACCGAGATGCGCCAGAGTGAGCGGAGCGGACCAGAATCGCATGTAAGATACAGGCTTGATAACGAGTATTCCCAATCCAGAGTTGGACGCATCTTGATTTCGTCGTTCACGATCAAATAGCGACGACACGTGCGCATAAAGGCGAGTAAGATACCGATGGAAACGAGCGCCCAGGGTACAGGGTACCTGCGTGAGAGTAAATCAGCATGCATGCCAGGCCATAAAGGCGTGCTGTGTGTGAACGACCATACATCCTCTTTGTACCTGACCCAGTATGTCGTGGCTTCGAAAGAAGAAGCTCCAAAGTGAGTAGTAGGTAGGCCAGGCCACGAATGAGCGGTGCTGACAACAGCAACAGAGCCGAGTAGGGCGGACAGTCCACTTCCCTCGCACATCGATCAGGAGGTGCAAGCATCGGCAACCAACGAAAGAGAGGTCACGATGGATACTCTGGAATCGAATGGAAAAAGATCCACTTCCAATGTCGCACCTGACGCGAATCCAGTCAAAATCGTTGCTCAAGAGGAGATATATTCGGTCGCTTTTCTTGCTGATGGGGAGCTTGTCGTGACCGGGGGAAGTGAGAAAATTCAACGATGGCGAGTGAAGGATGGCAAAAAAGTGGGGAAGCCAATGGAGGTTGGGAGTCATATTCTTGACCTGGCAGTCACGCAAGATGACAAGTGGATCGTCTGTGGGACGATGAGTGGTCGAGTGTTCGTCTGGGATGCAACAAGCCACAAAAAAGCGACAGAATTCGAAGCACACAACGCCGGTTGTGTGCGTGCGGTGGACGTTTCAGCAGATGGGACGAAAATCGCAACAGGAGGAGATGACTCGACGCTCAGTGTCTGGTCATTTTCCGATGGCAAACGACTCCTCGGCCCATTCGAACACGACGATCTTGTGGTCGCGGTCAGGTTCTCTCCTGACGGACGACGCATCGCTACTGCTACGTTGAATCACTCTGTTCGGGTCTACGACGGCAGCAACCTCCTCGCAGACTTTCCAATTGGAGTCGGCTCATGGCGCAACCCATCCCTCGCCTGGGCCAGCGACTCAAATGGCCTCTTTGTCTTGTCCAAAGACAGCGACATTTACAATCTCGACGTGTCCACCAAGAACACGCTCGCGAAATGGCACATTCACAGCGACGACAGTCCAAGCTGTATCGCACTGGCATGCAACGACACAATCATCGCAGCCTCCGCTAATTCGTCGGTCTCATTCTGGGACACTAAGACGCGTCAGCAAATTGGGGACGTCATCCACCACTCCCACTTCATCTCGTCCATGGCCATCTCGCCATGCGCCATCGCGACCACTGGAGAAGAGAACATCACACTGAGGAGTCTGTCTGACATCCTTCCCTCACGCTACCGCGACATTGTGAGTAACGTTGCCCGTGTAAGATCCCGTCCTT
>JBBPOM010000790.1:0-18131 GCA_038091455.1 Leccinum uliginosum | reverse complement strand
GTGCCACATCGCGTTGTTGTCGTCGTGTTGGTGTTCTCTGCGTGGACAAGATCTGTGGAGAGGGAGCCTGAGTGGGAGAGAGTGAGGTGCATTACGGGTACGCACTTGTGTCACGGCCATCTCGTCCCCATTCTCCCCGTCCCCATTCCCATCCTTGTCCTCGTCGTGGCACACCTTCGTCGCCGCGTTGTGGTATACTGTCGCGGCAGTCGTCGCGTCAAGGTGCCACATCGCGTCGTTTTCGTTGTGTTGGTGTTTTCCGCGTGGACAAGATCTGTGGAGAGGGAGCCTGAGTGGGAGAGGGAGAGGTGCATTACGGGTACGCACTGGTGTCATGGCCATCTCGTCCCGATTCTCGTCCTCGTCCCCACTCCCATCCTCGTCCTCGTCGTGGCACACCTTCATCGCCGCGTTGTGGTATACTGTCGCGGCAGTCGTCGCGTTAATGTGCCACATCGCGTCGTTGTCGTCGTGTTGGTGTTCTCTGCGTGGACAAGATCTGTGGAGAAGGAGCCTGAGTGGGAGAGGGAGAGGTGCATTACGGGTACGCACTGGTGTCACGGCCATCTCGTCCTTGTCCTCCTCGTCATCTCTGTCTCGTCCCGTTTCTCGTCCCCGTCCCCATCCCCATCATTCTCGCCCTCGTCGTGGCACACTGTCGTTGCTGCGTTGTGGTATACTGTCGCGGCAATCGTCGCGTTAAGGTGCCACATCGCGTGAGTCAAGAGTGTGAAGAGTGATAAGACGTAACTAAACTTGCACGGTGAATTACATACTACAACACGGAGACATGAACGAAGCTAGGTTCTACAGGATAGCAGCTAGAGTACATCGAAATTTGTGAGATATGGTCCTTCATCATCGTTCTTCAAACGCTTGAGTCGCAGGGGGATGTCACCCATGCTCCGAATCTCCCGCTGCCGTTTCTTCGTCTTGTGCACTTGTTTCGGACTAGTTTGCAGAAGCGAATTCCTAAGAATCTTCGTTTTCTCTGCGCGAACTAAACGGATGGAATCCTCGTCATCTTGGATAGGAATATTTGCAAGGTAGGAGTTGAGCACGTGTAAGCAAGGTTCCGCCTCCACCGTGTGGCCATGATACTGCGCAGCCCTGAATATCTCCCGCCAATCGTCAAGAAGGGGAGCGAGATCGCGAAAATATGGAGACGCGTGGTCAGCTAACTTGAGCTTCCCTGGGAGTTCCGTGATCAATGAATTCTTGGAATGCTTTGCCGCGTCGAGATTGTTGATGGAGTTTTCTGTCCAATTCCCGAGTATCGAAGTATTGAAATTGAATTGCTCTCGTTCTTGACCACCGGGACCGTTATACAGGATCATAACCCAAAGCAGGACATAGAAGAGAGATTCGATGTCGTCCTCAGGTTTGTGGACGACCGTGAAATCGCCTTGCGTAGACGCAAGGGTCATGGATGTCACAAGGCCGTCTTTGTATACGCCATGCTGCGGAAGGACTGTCCGTTGCTTCAGCCCATCCGATATCTGGCCTAGCAGTGACCTCGAGAGGAATGGAATAGTACCCTGAAAGAACTTGAGAGAGCGAAAATTACAATGCATGAAATGCTCACTGTTCCCCCTACACTGTATCTGTTTTCCACCGTAATTTTCACTGCGAATTCCCAGTCGATGAGCATTCCACAAATGCCATCACAGAGGTCTTTGATCATGACATTGGCGGGGCTGGTGTCTCGATGGAGAATACCCCTCCGAACTGCTTGCGATTGGACTGGAATGCAAGTCGACTCAGCTTGAATCACTGGGACAACAATCCACATACCATTGAGAACATCCCGTATGCATTGTATCAATTCGTGCTTGGTCCTGAACTCTGTCAAGGGGCGCCCACAGGGACTCATGACGATGCGAGCGTGGATCCTGTTACCCTTCATGTACTTCTGGGCCCTGTTAGGACGATAGCGAGAGGTCCTATCGACTGTCCCCTCCACAATTTCCACTTGCCACTGTTCTACGGCCTTTGGCACTCCTAAAATCCCGTCCACGTAGTTCATCATCATCACTTCGTTGCCAGCGTTTTCGACCCAATGGTCCTTGATAACGTATGTCTGACCATCACGAGAGGCAAGATATATGATAGTTCCCCTGCCCAAAAAACCGGAAGAAGAGAACAGGACTTTCAAAAGTTCATACCAATGATCGTTCACCCTGATTCGCCCAATTCGGTCAGGAGGAGGGTGAGAGAGACCGGGCTCCCCAGAGAGCATATGACCAGGTTCGTTGAGCATGACCCCGATAATATCGACATAGCTTGCATGAGTCGGAGGGGCGACATCGTCATCCTGACTAGTACCAGGCTCTTCATCAGGCTCTTCATCTCTCTCTCTGCTCTCATCCTCGTGAATATTGATGTTACTTGTGCAAGTCATCGGGGAGGTGACATCACCACCCTGGCTGCCAGGTTTCTCCTCTGGGTCATCTGTCTCTCCGGCCTCCGAATTGTCTGTCTCTCTGGCCTCCGAATTGTCTGTCTCTCTGGCCTCCGAATCGTCTGTCTCTGCGGCCTCCGAATCGTCTGTCTCTACAGCCTCCGAATCGTCTGTCTCTACGGCCTCCGAATCGTCCGTCTCTCCGGCCTCCGAGTCGTCTGTCTCTCCAGTCTCCGAGTCGTCGAGTCTCTCTCCAGTCTCCGAGTTGTCTCGGTCTCCCGGAGTCTCCGAGTCGTCTTCATCGATGGTGCTCGGAACACCTGTGGATCCTTCAATAACCTTCCGGCGCACGGTACGAGGGCAGGTGATGAGGACTGAGACAGTTGGATCAAAACCTATGCAGACCCGGGGTCCGAATACCACTGCTGCGAGAATTCTAAGGAAATCGGCTGGACGTTCACATATGTCGAACGGGGGGCTGACGCAAACACCAGAGCGGTCGTAGAAATGCAGACGCATTTCGCGCCTGCATATAGACAGGCACAATACGAACCGTCTCCATGGTTGTTCGAGGAAAGTGAGGTATGATTTAGTATGAAGTGTCTTCACGAGACGCATATTCGGCTTCCATGTTTCAGTGGTATATTCACCAAGTACGGTCGGGCTGAGCCACGAGATTGACTCAGTAGCGTATGCCGCTGACTCGACGAGGATCAAATCGGGGTGGCGGTCATAAGCGCCAGCGCCCTTCGCAGCACCAGGCAAACGGCGGTTGCTGTGCGTAGCCAGCCAGTGTCGATGTGTGGCCTCTTTTGGCTCACCCCGGGCCTCCTGCGCTCCTTTTCTCTGCTCCTGCTTGCCCTCCTGGGCCTCTTCTTTTCTTTCCTCCTGCTCGTCCTCCTGGTCAATCCCCGTTCGAATAGTCCCCCTGACAACAGGTTCCAGGGCAACAGCGACAGTGTTGAGAAATCCAGCAACAAGAGTTTCTTGCCAGCCGCCTTCTAGCTTGCCACCAAAGGCGGCTTTAGTAGCTTGTTCCAGGGCAGTATCTCCGAGAGTGGGAAAGGGCCAATTCCATTGACGCTCACTGCTGTTGTACAGGGGGATGCTTACAGAGTCATTTGGGTAAGTGGCAGCGATGGAAGGGGAGAATTTTTTGACAGTTTCCCGATGAACGGTCAGCGAATCGATGGAAGGAATAGTGGCAGAAAAATCAGCGAAGATGGTGTCCAAGACATATCCCAGGGCTCGGGTACGTGATGAGTCATGGCTGTCTTGGAAAATAGCTCCTTTAAGCTCCTGAGCAGTTATTTTGTCCATTGTGATGACTGTTCGACCGTTCTGTGGAACTGGGTAGGATCCGACTTTGTACACTGCATCTACACTTTGTGCTGGCATACTTATGTGGGACAGGCGAACAAAGGAAATCGTAAACACACGACAACTTTGCCAGCAAATTCGAAACCGTATCAGTCCGCGATAAGTCTGAAGTGGATATAAAGGGTATGAAACCATGCGGTAGCCTAAAGGGAAAGTGGATAGTAGATATTCTTATCAAAGTATCTGTTCAGGAAAAATTCGCGGGTGTGCTCCAAAGCGTTAAACGAAGTCAAACGAGGGTCCGCGCGGTCACCAAAGCGTGGTATAATGTTTGCATATGCCTGTATCTGTGTAACAGGAATGACATCACCTAGACGTTCTCCTCCTGACCGGGTAGCTCTCTTGAGTACATGCATCTGAGTTGACGAATCCCGGCTGCCGGATGGCTGGGGAACAATGTCAAAACGTTGAACATATGTCAGGAACCTGTCAGCCCATGAGCGTAATTGGTTAGGTTTGCCTAGAGGACACATAATGATTCGGAGTTGTACGATTGAATGCCCTGTCGCCAACCACATGAGGATAAATTACTGGAAATCGGAGGCAGTTCAAATACCTTGTAAACCACTGACTGGCCAAACATACGAGCTATTTCCCTTAACGATGACAGAGTCGTAGCGCCCAAACTCCCAATCGCCCTCGGGAGGGGATGCAAGGAGGGTTTGCGCAGGTAAGACCGAGTTGGTGTGAAAGTCCATTGTCTGTAGTCGTAACTTAAACCAAATTTGGATATGTTCAAATGGGAGAATAGCAGAGTTTGACGCCTTGCGAGGCCCACCGACAGGGCATAGAGCACTAACGCCGTATGCTTGTTCATGGGAAAAGAAATCGGCCAGGCCACTACGTAAGTCAGGGAGTTGGAATAGTTCGGCAGCATCGTCAACAGATATGCGACGTATTGAAGGGTCGTATGCAAGGTTGAAAGCTACGCACCCAACAGAGAATGTGCGACGTGGCAAGGGAATACTAGTGTCATCTAACATTGAGAGATTAATGGAACGGGCAAAATAGTCGGTCGGCACCCTTTCTCGCCGAGCTACATGGGCATACGGTTCGTCACCCTCGATATCTTGCTCTTCGTCTCCATCGTCTCCATTATTGAGGTCCAACTGAGGAGCTTTCTCTTTGAGGGACACAGCGAGATCGAAATTCCTACATTTCTCCAAGCGGTCGAGTTGTCGGCAGATTTGAGGATCGTAATTATTATTATTGCTACCGCGGGCAGGGTCCTTGATTTGATCAATGTGGGCGTGTTCAGTAATATCGGCAGACCACTGAATAGTGGCGCCGACCCTCGAAATACTCGGCGCTATATTTTGCATAAGCTCGAGCTTAGGAATGTGCCAATTATTGATAGGCTTCCGACCCTTTCCTTGGCGCAAACCAGCCTCGAGGATAGCGTGTTTGTGCAGATGAAATTCATTTAAAGCAGAAGCGATAAGGGTGATATCATCGTCTGAGATTTGGTAAGCCTGTATGCGATACGCGAAGTCCAAGAGCGCCCGGATTGCAGTGACGACGTTACGGGGGGCAGCATCAGCGATGACACAAATTATGGAGCGCTGAACATCACGATGGGTTCGACCAGTGACCTGCTTGAGTGCTGATATCCCCTCCTTGAAGTGGCGAAAGCCAGTGACGGGCTGAAGGATGGAGTACCTGAAGTCGATCTCAGAAGACCCCAATGCATTGATACACCACTGGACTTCATGATCCCATATTTTCTTGTGAACTTGATGGAGGATCTCGGGGGTGATGAACCGGCTGGGACAAGACAAGGGATAGTTCCGCCAGAAGGGCAATTCAACACCATTGAGACGAAATTTCTGTGCTTCCCGAAAGAAGGCCTCGATATCCTCGGGATCAGCTTTTGTTCCTGCGGTAGCGATTTGGGTAAGCGTAGTCGCCGATGTGCGTGGCTCGTGTTGGAACGAGTCTCCAAAATGGGTGTACATGGCCATCGTCACAGGAGATGTCTTTCCCCCGACAGCAGCTAGCATGGCGGCTTCTGGCGTGTCAACGATGTAGCTTGCTACAGGGGTAAAACAATATCTCAAACTACCCGTTGGATCCGATAGCATGGCACCAATAGTAGCTGCGCGCTTTAAGGGTTCCAGAACAATGTCTAGGCACTTGTGGATCAGGCGGTCTTCAAGAACGCCCTTCATCCGCTTGTTCTTATGGATGAATTTTGGCACCGGGAGAAGTGCAGTGAGAAGGAACGCACGAGAAGAGAGCTTAAGACGCGTGGACATTTTGATGTTAGCCAGACTAATCAGAAGTGGATGGGCCACTCGATCACCGGTCAAAGCGGATATATTAGTTTTGTCGGATGAAAGGATGGTTCCAAGCAACGTGGCACCCGTAGGAAGCTGAGACTGCTTCTATCAGTATACAATCATCATAGCATCTTGTAAAACTCACCTGCATCTCCCATGCGTCATCACCCGACATCCATTCTGTATATACGCGGCATAGACGCTCAGCCGTCTTGTATAACCGATACGGTGTCAATTCCATCACATCGACAAAGATTGGGTTATTGAATAAATATTGCAGGAGCTCCAATGGATCGCGCCAATACAAGACGACAGGACGTTTAGTCGGATGAGTGGTAGGAATAGGGCATGACTTCCAGCGAGGACCACTGGGAAGCAGTTCGGCGCGTTTTCGGAGTTCTTTTGCAGTTCTGAATGAGATGGGTAGGCGTTTGATCTAGTTCCACGGTGAGCAATGTATTTGATGAAGAGCAACGAACACACGAACTAGATCAAGTGATAAGAATGAGTCGATTGCGCTCATGCTTAGACCCGAGCGAAGAAGCCACGAAGCCATCTCCCATTCACCGCGGAAAGCATAAGGGTAGTATATGTTTGATTTACGATGATAGCTGAATTGGTCCTCATCGAATTTTTCCAGAAAAGTAGTGCCTCCCTCGAATGAACGGGCAGCTCCTGGGTAATGATGGATTGACAGAGCAGGCGTGACTCGTAGGTTTTCGTCGTCATGGACATCCTCAAATGGCCCTTCTTCGTCTTGAAACTCCTGTGCGCCAGTGCTTCCCTGCGAGTCGGCATCGACAACCATAGCTTGCTGGGTATCGTGGCTGCCTGTAGGTAATAATTCTTCCTGAAGACGAATAAGGTTATCAGACCAAGAAGAACAACCAGACCTTGGCTGGCTCATGTGCCTTGCCACAGCTTCGTGGTTTGAAAAGCCACTCTTTCCACAGCTGGGGCAACGGGGCATGAGGTACGTAAAGTGAAGAGCTAGTAAGTTCGACTTACGTATTCTGAGCGACCCGATGCCAATGGTGGCATGTACATACGGAGAAATCTGAAAAGGTATGGCCACAAACCTTATTCGCTCATTCGCTCAGGCTATACACAATATTTTTGCTTTCCTCCATCTCAGCTTCGAACTATGCTCCGCAATTTGACAACGAGATCCAGTCTACATTCTCAACATAGTCCTGAAGCATCTGCCAGTTATTCAGATGCATCTGCTCGGACTGATAGTCCCCTGGGATTACACCCAGGCCCTTCCAGGCGCAATTTCCTGGAGGAAATCTATACAGCTTGCTATTCTGAGGTGAGTACTCACATATAATTCCAATAAGATAGAGTAAATATTGTAATAGACCAGGTTCGATGAGGACCTTGAAGACAAGGAGGCAGTGCTGGTGCTTGAAATAGCCCGAGCTCAACGTGACGTGCATCATGCGGAAAGAGTGCTGGCGGAATGTATAGTACAGGAGCATGAGAGGGTCGCAGATCTGCATCGCTTCAAAGCTCAACAGAAACAAGAATCTCTCGACTGCAAGGATCTCAGCATTGGATGGATAAATTCTTTGTTCAGCGACTATGGTCGAATGCGACCTATTCCAACTGCAAACGTGCGGACTTATCTCCCTCCGACGACCAACGAAAACGGCAAGTGATTGTTTTGCATCAATTCATTGTATCTGATCTGATGACGCAGGCATATTGATACAACCTGTTGCTGGGCGTTTTCTTACCATTCAGCTCGACTGATGTACTGCCGATATTCAGATGCAAAAATGTTAATTCTGTCCTAGCTACGTGTGGTTCTAATCAGTAAGAAATGGGTGGACAGGGTGGGACATGTCATACTGCTGGTCACGACGCTGGGAAATCTGAAAACTACAGGCAATGTAATGTGGTGTGCTCGCATTACAGCATGGACTTCCGCTCGCCGAATGATTAATGAACATTTGCCCATGCACAACAGTTAAAAGAAGCACTCATTCGCTTTTGTGGATCGACACGGTCATGTCCAGGTGTCCTCGTCATCGAGTCGCCACGTCATCGCATCCATTGTCGTCCGTCTCCGTTGTCTCCGTCGTCCTCGTCTTCGCCGTCGCCGTCGTCGCGTCATCGTCCGTGTCGACACTTGTTGTCACCTCGATGTTACGTCGTCGTCTTCGGTCCACATCGCGCTGTCGTCGTGGTCATTGTCGTCGGTCGACACGGTCACGTCCGAGTCGCCCAATGTCGCCGTCGTCGAGTCGAACGCGTCGTCACCCCGTCGTTTCGACGCAGTCCGCTGACGGCGTGGACGATGTTTGGTGGGTGGGGTGGGTGAGGGAGAAAGAGGGAGAGAGGGAGAGGCAGGCACCGTTTACACTGTTCGAGTCGAACGTGTCGCGTCGACACGTCACCCCGTTGTCGTGTTCGACGCAGTCTGCTGACGGCGTGGGGTGGGTGAGGGAGAGGGAGAGGGAGAGGCGAGCACGTCGTCGTCGTCGTCGTAGCGTCGCCTCGCGTTCGTCATTGTCGTTGTCACTGATCAGCGTTCGTCGTTGGTTGTCACTGCCGCATTGCCATGTCAGGTGATGCGGCGGGGAGGTGCCACGCCACCGTCGTGGCGTCATTAATAGTTAGTGTGGTTGGGCGACTGATATTTGAAAGAAAGACTTATGTAAATAATATAGTTTGGCCATACTACGCTGGACTAACTGCAGTCCGATGCATGGGATTGTTTCCCACGCCTCAGCCACAACGTCGTCCGCGTGTGGAGTTCGAAATTCGCCACAAATCGTAAGTACTTGTACGCGCACCAAGTTGTAAGTGGAGATTCGGAAAACGCAACTCACAGTCCAAAACACCATTAATCGAGGATGCTAATTTCGTCGTCACGAAGGAGTTCCTCGCCGGTGCAATGAAACTGGAGAGATCACTTGAGCTCCGCCTTCTTATAGTGACGTGTGTGTCTCATTTGCGCCAAGAACATAATCTAAAAGCTTGGCGATGGGCCAAGTTGAAGCAACCGGGGCTGGTGCAGTAGGCGAATGGAAAGGAAAGTGGCATACCAAACAAATACACGAGACAGGGAACAAAAGGAGCACAACGAGCACCGATTGCGAGGCCATACCATACGCTGACAGCTTGTGGAATGATTCTGGAAGAAAGTCTGGCACTCCAGAACGAATAGAAGAGGAAAGAAACGTACTCGCTATGTAATAAGACGTAATTTGAAACCGTTGAGGGGTGCTCACCGAGATGGGGGTGAGAGAGCAACACAAAACGTACCCAAAGATGACCAGTCGAGGGATCAAAAATGAGAGGGTGGAAGGAGTCAGATGCCCAGTCGTAGAGATGGCGACGGCAGCTAAACCGCCTCCGAGCTAGAGTATGAGTTCAGGCAAGGTACAAACGGATAAGAGTGTATCTGTACTTAAGTGGTGCAGGCAGGAGTACCGACGACGAGGACCCAATGACGATCTCATAAGACTCAATACTGGGCGCAATGAGGGTTGAATGGACGTGACAAGAAGGTGAGCACCTTTTTGAGCATTTCGCTTTTCGGCCATGCCCGGAGGACTCGAAGATGGAATTCGTCGAGACCCTGATGCGGCCGGCAGTCCAATATAAGTTATATGACTCACTCTTGGACTCATGTTGAATTTTAACAAAAGCCCAACTGTTACTACACAAAAACATTCCTCAAACCCAATACTTCACTGAGGTGGGTCTCAGATTTAGGCTACACTTCCTTCATAATAATATTAATGTCGGGAACGTGGCATGTGCGAAGCAATATACAAGCTATCACTGAATTTTGCCCCCGGTGAGTCACGGTAAGCGCATCCGAGTCGCATCGCATAAGAAAATTACATACTATCGTAGCGGTGCCCGCGCCAGTCCCCGACGCATCAATATTTCGAGGTACGTTGCACGGTAGCTTGTCCACGAAACCTGCATAGCATATAAGCCATCCTGGGAATCAAGCACCCATGAACACTTACATTGCAAGGGGTTCATCGTGAATCCGAACAGATGGCAAAAAAAAATCACAGGTGAACGTTCCTGCGGCAAGGAATGTGGCAGTTGCTGACAGAACTCCCAATTCTAAGAATAGTAAAAAGTTCGTGCGGTTTCATTTGCAGGGTGCCTGTCGTTTCTCTGCACTCGTAGAGAAACCCTCCCCCATTCAATACTTATGTACGTATAAGATTCATGTAGTTTTCCTGATCGGTGGCTTATCAGATCTTTAGAATCCGTCAAGGTCACGGTAGTATAGCTTCCTTCTCCAACAAATTACAATTCGAACTATGGTACTCAGACTTCAAAGCTTCAAGGCCTGAACGTTTGAGACTTTGAGTGCTGCAAAACCCTCCTTGGACCACTATTCGTGGGAGTCGGGGATCGCGTCACACCCACTACTAAGTATATACGTGGGAGTCGGGGATCATGATGCGTGCCAGTGCTGCTTCTGAGGATTGTCACGTCCATCATCCATCAATATCACAGCCCGAAAATGGTCAGCGACTGTCCGACCTCTCCAGCACCTCAACGTCGATGTATCCGCCATCGGTAACGCATCTCCACAGGCTCCGCATTCGAGGCCACTGCCCTTGACGTGCTACATACGAGACTGTCAGTCTGAGGGGCTTTCAGAGATCAAAGCCATCGAAGAACGCATCGTCCATGACGGAAGATTGGCACTGGGATGAGTGGAACCTATGAGTGTGAATCTTGGAGATCAACAAGATAATCTGCAAGATACTACCGAGGTGGTGGGGCTGGGCACTATTTCTTCTGTCTCTCTCTCCGTACTTAGTACGTGCTCGCTTCAACGCTAGAGTCTCGTGAAGCTACTAGTACATCACATGCTCAAGAGACAAACAAAGGTATTTCCGCTTGAGAGTGCTCAGTAGGATTATTGACTTAGTTCGATACGTGGTGAATTTACCGAGTTATTCGTGTACTTGATTGCGCTATTTCCGCTGGCCAGTCTCGATGGTGCAGGCGATGAGCTGATGCATTGATATACCAGCCTCTCCCGAACCAGTTCTTCAACAGGCTCCGCCCCCAAGGAAAAACACATTACGGGTTAAACGGAGATCAACGTTCCGATTCCTTGAAATTTTCGTTCGCAATGCTCAGTGTCTGATCTGGACCTCGCGAATAAATTGCATAAAGTCATTGACCCTTCAACGGAATATTGAGCTCTGGTGTGTTTGAAACGTATGCGTATGTTGGCGCTTTTTCATTTGCCGGTCAACTTGCTTGGAGTCTGTTCAGATGCTCGATGAATATTAATGCTTGGCATGCATAGCAAAGGAAGAATGGTAGACCAGCGCCCGCCGAGCACAACTTTTGAAGGCCCGGACTCCCGATCGTTCGAGATTCGTATATGTATTCCCAAACCTGTCAGGGTAGGTATTGGAAGCACTAATACGTGGGAATATTTGACGAGGCTCGACTACATAAGTACTTAGTTGATTTGGAAGTTGGAACATGCGTATTCTTTTTGGTCTTTCGTCATCCGAATCATATCTGGGCTGTTTTGACTTTCCGGGGTCCAGGACCGCCAGAGGGGCTTGAATATAAATTGTACCTGGAGTACAACCACCGATACACATGCTACAGCTTGTCAACGACTAGCTGTCTCCCCACGCATAAAAAACAGCGGTAAAGATGACTCTCGGGGACGCTGGAAATTCTACAAGTCTAGATCCCTCACTTGTGCATGCCTAGTAACTAAGTAACTATTTATTCAACTATACAATGATCGTGCCAATGGGTGTCAGAAAACCACGTATGCGGCACGCCTCAAACAAGGTCAATCCTCCCGTCGAGAACTGCCGACTCGGAATCTAGTAGGATGAGATATGATAGATGATAGATCAACTCTATTGTATTCTTTGAGAAGATACACGTTGGCGTCTCGTTGACAGTCTGGTCGTGTCATTGTGTCAGTAGCATTGATAGCTGGCACTTGGCACGTACAAACGAATTTTTGTAATTTTACTTCATCGATATCTATCGAGTATAGATGTACTTTCGATATCGATCTCACTAGAGTCACGGTGAAGGCTACTAGATCGGCAACAGAACGACAGCTGCATCGCATGATCATGTCCATCAGCTGTCAAAGACGATTCGCGCCTGGACTCTATGTTTTCCAAAATGATATTGAGAGTCCTAGACTCCTAGCACCCATCGCTCTCCGGACAAAATATTGCCATCTACGAGAGAGTCAGTAACGCGTCACCATGACTCTCACATGAGCCCACGCGTAGCGGCGTAGGATTTGTATGCGATGATCCTTAGAAAGCCTGAGATACAGTATCTATCAATTGAAACTAGGTGCTTGTTAGATCGCCCACATGCTAAGCACGCAGAATTCATCCAAACAGTAAAATATGAATCCATTACAGTAATACTGGCTTGACTCGGAGTGCTTGGCAAGTTGGGTTGATGCGGCCGCGGCATATCGTGAGAAATTTTGGTTGTGTTTAGGTTTACAGTTACTACTAGGCTTAAACAAGGATGCCATCGTGAATTTGCATCTTTAACACTCGTGTCACACGTGGATTGACCTCTTCCGAAGCTCTTCAACTGTACGTTCTACGGTTTCTTCAAGTTGCGATACACTCACGCTGGAAAGATGGCGACGCAGAAACACTGGGCAGGCGAACGCTGGCAAAACGACCATTCTCCGTGCTACCGAATAACGAAAACCCCTGGGAGAGGTAAAAAGTGTATCGATAACGTTCATTGTGACAAATTACAAATTCGTCACCGATGGCGTTAAGGCGTTCAACACCGGGGGCATAATTGGTAAGAGCATTTACCATTTCCTACCTGCTATGTATGTTACTCGACGTTTATAACACCATGTAAGTAATCTCAAGATCAACAACCCCCCTCAAAGATTGGGTTTGAGAAATGTTTTTGTGTAGTATTAGTTGGCCTTTCATTAAAAATTCAACGAGGGCAGCATGTGTGGCTCTGACCCGCCTCATGAATGAAATTTTGACAAGGTAACAGGAACTCAGGAATCAATATTCAATATTTCCGGCGGCGCCATGCTCAAAATTGGCAATTTCTGGTCCAACATGATACCAACGTACGAACATAGATCAATCTGCACTCAGATGAAAAAGTCAGTGGGCTCAGCTTTCTCGTCCCGCTCTCGGAATCAAAAGTATTAGTCGTCCACACAGCCAAATGTGACGATTCAGCATTCCAACAGTAATCTGCCTCAGTGCCTCCGGAAACGTATAAAAAGAGGCCGGTTTGATATACAGTTAACAGATCACTCTTCTAGACGTCGCAGCTCAATCACACATCTCACCCTTAATCGCACGTCCTACCCTTTCATACCTCTAATTTCAAAATTTCATCAATGGCTTCCACTGCTACTTCTCCCACTGTCCCAAAGACTCTCGTTGATGTTTTTTCTTCGGCCGTCTCTCAATATCCCGATCACGAACTCAGCTTCATCACCTCCTCCGCTCACGACTCCTCTATCCAAACAAAGACGTTCAGTGAATCCAGCCAATACGTTCTTACCCTGGCCAAAGCTATCCGTGTATGGGGCAAGCCCGCTGGTTCGGTTATCGCTGTCTACCTCACTGAACATGAGGACAACATGGCTGCTGTTTGGGCCTGTCTCCTCGCCGGCTACGTGCCTTACGTGCAGCCCACCCTGAGCGCTCAGCAAGCACACAAGGAGGGTCACGTCGCTCACATCAATAATCTTTTATCTTCACCGACCTGGTTGATGACCGAGAGCGGCGCTGGCCACTGACAGGTGGAGTCGATCGCTGGTCTTGACATTCGCTTGTTCTCAGAGCTAAAAGCCATGTCTGGAACCTTGGGAACAGACTCTGTTGTCCACCAACCCAAGCCCGCCGACGAAGCCATCCTATACTTGACCTCTGGGTCGACCGGCTTCTCCAAGGCTGTGGTGCACACGCATCGCACAGTCATTGCCGCTTCCCTTGCCAAAGGTCAGAGCTACGGCCTTACGCCGGAATCCAGGATCATGAACTGTGAGTTTCATTGATTGCCTGTTAGATGGCATGCTGACATGGCACAGGGGTTGGATTTGACCACATCGCTGGATCCCTCGAAATGTATTTGACGCCAATTCTTTTCGGCGCGTCGCAATTGCATGTGCATGCATGCATCATCCTCGCCGATCCTCTGAGGTACCTTCGCTTGATCGAGGAAAAGGTTCGTGATCAATAGTGCATCTGGTTTGGCTCGCTCTTAAATGTGAACTCAGTCGATTGAACTCGCGTTTGCGCCCAACTTCTTGCTGGCCAAACTCGTGCGCGACCTCGGGCACCGCGAAGACCTCTTCGGCAAGTTTGACCTCTCTTCCCTCAAACGTGTCAACAGTGGTGGCGAAGCGATCGTCAGCAGTACTGCTATTGCGTTCAACAAGACTCTCAAAAACCTTGCAAAAATGGTGATGCTCCATTCATCACAGGTTCCGGCTTTGGCATGACAGAGACCTGGTATGTTTCTGGTGTGAATCACGGTGTCCCCATCTCACGTGGACTTTTTTCAGTGCTGGAATCATCTACGATACGGTTGACGTATTGAAAAACCCCCCGACGTACGAGTTTTTGGAGCTCAGCGAGCCTCTCCCTGGAAGTGAGATGCGCATCGTGAGCCCCGAAGACGGTGTCATACCTCCCTGACGGTCAAAGCGGAGAACTCCAAGTCCGCGGCCCGATGATCTTCGTGCGCTATTACAACAACCCCCAGGCAACGTCTTCTAGCTTTGTCGAGGGTGATTGGTACCGCACCGGTGACGTTGGAATCATCGAGCGCGGGAAGATGAGGCTGAACGGGCGTATCAAAGACACCGTCATTGTCCACGGCGTCTATTATGGCATTCCTGAATTGGAACCTTATCTCCAGAAGGTTGGTGTCACCCACTCTTTCCTCGCCGCTGCACCTTACCGCGCGCTTGGACAAGAAACAGAAGGCTTCGTCGTCTTCTACGCCCCAACCTTCAGCCTCGACGACGAGGATGCTCCCGCCAAGCTCTTCACTACTCAACGTGCTCTGCGCGACATATCTGTCAAGATGATGATCACACTCACACCGCAGTCGATCATCCCTATCCCCGTCGATTAAATGGAGAAGACCACTCTCGGAAAGCTTTCCAGGGCTAGTCTCATCAAGCAGCTCGAGCAGGGTTCGCTCGCCAAGCACGTCGCCCGTGTAGAAGAGCTGCTGAGCCTTGCTCGCGGTGCCAGCTTCGTCGCTCCTTCAACTGAGACAGAGAAAACATTGGCTGGCATTTACGCCGGCATCTTCAACCTTAACGCGCGCGACATGTCCGCTAGTGATAACTTCTTTGAGCTTGGTGGTACCTCCATCGACGTCATCAGGCTCAAGCGCGAGGGAGAGGCTGCATTCCAGTTGTCCGAGATCCCCACCGTCCAGATCTTGAAACATCCTATAATTTCTAGCCTGGCGAAATACGTCGACTCCTTGGTTTCCAAGGACGCGGTTCCTGAGGAGTACGACCCCATCGTGCCTCTCAACCTCACCGGAAACAAGACCCCAATCTTCATGGTTCACCCTGGTGTCGGAGAAGTCCTGATTTCGTCAACCTTGCCAAGTACTTCCAGAACGAGCGTCCCTTCTACGCGTTCCGCGCCCGCGGCTTCGAACCCGGGTACCAATTCTTCGGCAGCATGGATGAAATGGTGTCTTCATATGCAGCGGCCCTCAGGAGGACGCAACCCCACGGTCCCTACGCTATCGCTGGTTACTCTTACGGTGGTGTCGTCGCATTCGAGGTGGCTAAGCGCCTCGAAGCCACGGGCGAGCAAGTGAAGTTCACTGGTCTCATCAACATTCCTCCGCACATCGCCGACCGCATGCACGAGATCAACTGGACGGGCGGCATGCTCAACCTCGCCTACTTCCTCAGTCTCATAACCAAGGAAGACGCCCACGACCTCGAGCCCGCGTTGTTGCCCCTCACGCGCAAGGAGCAGCTGAACATCGTCTGGAAGTTGTCTCCTCCAGAGCGCCTCCTCAAACCCCAGCTGACGCCAGAGAAACTCGAGCACTGGGTTGATATCGCCGGCTCTCTGATCCAGTGTGGCAAGACGTACTAGCCCAGCAGTTCAGTCGGTGAGCTACTCTCCTCGACTATTTACCGGGAAATGTGAATTTATTTCTATCCAGAGTCGCTCAACGTCTTTTACGCCAACCCGCTTCGTGGAAGCAAGGATGACTGGTTGAACAAACAGCTCAAGTCCTGGGCAGGGTTCAGCCGCAGCGAGTCCATGTACACGGACGTCCCCGGACAGCACTACACACTCATGGACTTTGACCATGTCCCAGGCTTCCAGATGATCTTCCGCAGTCAGGTCGAGGCGCGCGGTCTCCAAAGTTCCGGTCGTCGTTCAGTGCAAGGTGTCTCACAGTAGTAGTGTCTTTACAAACGGTGGTCTAGTATAAGTACTATACTACGCAATATCGTCATGCTTCAGTTCTTCTCCGTGTAGCTGGTCATAGAACTGCAATGTCTTCCTATTTTCTCTCTCTCTCTCTAATATTAGCAGGCACGCCGAATGATAATACATAACACTCTCTCGCATGGTTCAGCAACCTTTGACCAAGCTCCTGTAACACCTCAGAATATTACTGTAATCTCCCAGTATATCTGTATTTTCATCTGCAGACAGTGGGGAACAAGACGGTCCAGGAGTGCCCGTAGTATGGCACTTTATTTCAGTTTGGGAAACATTTCTGATGGAATATTATTACTTAGAGTGGTTCCAAAAGGACAGGGTCTGTGTCGCTCGGCCGAATCCTCGTGATAGCGAGAGAGGACTCCACGTTGGGATGAACCAACGTGGGTACCGCATGGCCCCGAACTTGCTTTGGGCCCTTCTTGCCCGATTATGTAACTTGTGGGAATCGCCCCCACCTTCATCCACCTCCATCTACGAGGAGGAAGCATCCCTCCTCCCTACTCGTTATTGCCCCAACTGCAACCAATATATCCGGGGTCGTGCCCTCACATGCCACCAGCGCCTCTGTGATCTGGCCAACTCCCTCGATAGGGCTTAAGATTCGTAGCTGGAACCCTAAACAGCCTCGGACGGGCAGCGGTAGGGGTAGCGGAGCCCCCTGACGAGAGCTTTCGCAGGCTCGAAACCGCTACTAACCCACTTCCTGATCTGCCTCTACTCGCACTGTAGATCGTACCCTCTAACGGCCGATCGCCCGACCCTAATCCTCGGAAAGGGGTGTCCGGGGACGAGAATTGGGACGAGACAGAGATAACGAGGAGGACGAGGACGAGATGGCCGTGCCACCAGTGCGTACCCGTAATGCACCCCCTCCCCCTCCCACTGAGGCTCCCTCTCCCAAGATCTTGTCCACGCGGAGAACACCAACACAACGACAACGATGCGATGTTGCCACATAACGCGACGATTGCCGCGAAAGTATACCACCGGCGAGGACGACGGTGTGCCACGACGAGGACGAGGGTGAGAATCGGGACAGGGACGAGAATTTGCCTCCCTCTCCCACTCAGGCTCCCTCTCCACAGATCTCGTCCACGCAGAGAACACCAACACGACGACAACGACGCGATGTGGCTACATAACGCGACGATTGCCGCGAAAGTATACCACCGGGCGACGACGACGGTGTGTCACGACGAGGACGAGGATCGGGATCGGGAAGGGGACGAGGACAAGGACGAGATGGCCGTGACACAAGTGCGTACCCGTAATGCACCTCTCCCTCACCCTCTCAGGCTCCTTCTCCACAGATCTTGTCCACGCGGAGAACACCAACATGACGACAACGACGCGATGTGGCACCTTGACGCGACGACTGCCGCGACAGTATACCACAACGCGGCGACGAAGGTGTGCCACGACGAGGACAAGGATGGGAATGGGGACGAGGACGAGAATGGGGACGAGATGGCCGTGACACCAGTGCGTACCCGTAATGCACCTCTCCCTCTACCACTCAGGCTCCTTCTCCACAGATCTTGTCCACGCGGAGAACACCAACACGACGACAACAACGCGATGTGGCAA
>JBBPOM010000789.1:0-18142 GCA_038091455.1 Leccinum uliginosum | reverse complement strand
TTGTCGTTGCACTGGGTTGTCACGCGAGTGAGTGAGGGTGAGGACAAGGACGGCGAGGGCGCGTGCGGCGTTTTCACCGTGGTCCTCGTCGTGTCGATGGCGTCGCGATCATGATGGGTTTGTGCGTTAGCGAGCAGGGTGAGAGCAGGACGGCGAGGGCGCGTGCGGCGTGTTCACCGACCTTTTGAAGCGAGGGTGACGTCTTTTCCCGACTTTGCTGCTACAAGGTAGCATTTCCAACTGTCTGGATAGTAGGATTTGAGGTACTATGTAACGTTGAGGTAATACGGGATGGAGGCAGTCTTCTTGGTAGACGAAGTACCCATGCTGGTGGAACGGCCGACGATGGACATAGCAACTTCCGTTGGCGTACTTTGCATCGAACTGATTGTAGTCGACGTTGGGCTTCGAGAAGTTGGTGGACTGGTAGTCAGTGGTGGGTGTTGCGAGTGCTGTAGAGTTGATTACTAGTGCAGGAGAGAAAACAAATGCTCCAAGGACAAAATCGTTGTAATCAACCGCGATTGAAGCACGCGGAAGAACTTCGGGTCAGCACTAAATTTACTTCACCCTTGACTACACCTCAATTCGCTGCGACATTGAAGAAACAAGATAAATTCCGTGCAATGCGTAGTGGAACAAAGTGGATTCTCGTAAGTGTCCTGGTTCTACAAAGTGTACTAGCACAACAGACAAACAACCAAAGGGCGAGAAACGTATACTAGCAATACAAAGAGGATTGCCGTTGAACATAAAGGCAAGCACAGAAAAGCGTACACACACGACCATAGCTATCAGTATAACGGCGTGTATCGAGGGGTGGTACAACAGCACAAACACAAAGAAAACAATGGAATCGGCCACGAACTGAATTAATTTCAGAAAAGCGAACCACCAACGAGTAAACAGTACTTGGCACCCTCCTTGATTGAGAGCGACTTCGAGCCGGTTGACCTTTTCAAGCGTGAGTGCATCCACGGCGTGGTTTAAAGACGCGAACGTACCTGCAGCCGTTAACCTAGATGCAATCGTTTATTCACAAGGCCGGGTCCGTTGGCAGGCCTACTATCACCCTCACCCGGATCCGAGTCGGAGTCAAGAGGGCGTTTAGGAAGGGCGTTGTGCCAATCCTTGTAGCGGGAATGGGCCGTCTTCCACATACTTGTTACGAGTCGTAAAGAGATATACCTCCAGTTAAATGGAGGGTTCCCTGGAACCCACGAGGACACGTCGTCCAGCCAGTCTTGTCTCTCTTCGTCGTCAAGATCGTCCGAGTCTGCAACCGGGCCAGATGGTTCATCAAACTCCAACGCCTTCTCGACATACTGGATGAAAAGTTCCTTAAATTTCAGCATCATCTTGACGAACAAGGTGTCTAAAGCTGCAGTGGAACGAGTGGGGTACAGGGTCTGCAGTAATGAGAGATCAAAATCGGGTACACCCCGTTGGACGTAAAAACTAACACCAGTTGCAAAAAGGGTTTGCGCATCGTCGGGATTGACTTGGAAGTCAATCGGTGCCTCGCCGGTACGGAGCCAGAGCTGTAACTCCACCTCCGTGACGTTAATCCAAGTGACGTCGTCACGGGTGACCTCAAGGGAGTTGGGCGTTTTTGAGGGCCTGAATTCTTCCTCGGTGAGGACGGGTCCTCCTATAAAACGCTTTGCCACGCCCGATGAGGGCGACTTTGATGGCGCGGTGTACGGGGCTTCTTTAACTTTGATCTTAAGGACGGCTATCGTGTGGGGATGATGCTCGACGTAGGCGTGGAGTTTCTTCATCACGACCGCCTCGGACTGCGAAAATGCAGTCTCGAGGAAAAAAAAATCGCGCATAGCAGTGATGTCGCCCGGACCAGTCATAGAGAAAACTCGTACGCATAGGTCGGGTATAAATTTGCTATCTCCGCAATCCACGGAGGCGTTGGGCTGTGCCTCTACGGCAATCGTGTATGGCCCCCGTGAGAGGGGCACTCTTGCGAATTCGAGATTCATTGCTTGCATGAATGGAACGACAAGGGCTTCGTGGGTGTCGTGGGGCATGGTGACGATAAATTGTTCGAGATCGCGGAAATAAGTCGGCCTAATGCAGAAGCGAGTCAGATTTCAATCGGTTCAGTAAATCGCTGCTTCACCTAGAGCGGATTTCCAGATCCTTGAACTTTTCCAAGATGAATGCGTGTTCTCGAGGTTTTATGTTGTCGAATCTCTATCCAATCTTGATCAGCCAAGAAAGGGAAGTAATCAGTGAACCCTAGATACCAAATTGCGTCCAGGCTGGACCAGGTCTTGGATTTGAGAGACTATCTTGTTGCATTTCGCTATTGGTAGATGTTGATGCAATTAGATAGTGGTACCGGGGAAGTCAAACACAGTATCGCACCAACATTCAGGCCATCGTTGCGATTCTGACGACGAGAGCCGCCTTTGTGCTTCAAGGTGGGAATTGAGCCCGTGAGTTCATTGTGACCAGCCTTGGTGTTGGTGTCCGATGTCGAGGGAGTCGGAGATAGGACCCTTGGATGGGTTCGCCTATCGTGACGGCGAAGAGTATCAGCATAACTGGCGCTGGTGCTACCGCCGTAACTGAGAGTGGGGCGATATTCCTTGCTGGCCCCACTTGCAGGCACAAGCTCGTTATCAATGCGGTGAGTGAAAAAGGAGTGTCTGAGAGTTCCACCAGAAGATGGTGGTAACATCTTCCACTAGTCGTAGTGGAAGGCACCAGTGGTACAAAATATGAATGTGTGTCAGCTCAAAAAAATAGCTATATATGGTAATTTCAAATCGTGCTAACTCATCGTAGGGCATAATACAGCTCCTTGTCGAAAAAGTGGTTGAGGAAGAAGGTGTTCGAGTAGTGTGATGATGTTTGAGCGGAAAGACGCGAGTCAGCCTTACGACCAAACTTTGGAACCAGTGGCGCTAGTGCCCGTAGTTGAGAGAGTGGGACCACATCACCCAAGGGTCTCCCATCCGCTCTGACGGCACGCTTCATAATGTGCATCCCGGTTACTTCGTCGACATTCTGGCCATGCACCGGGACAATGTCAAACCTCATGACATATACAAGAAACTTACTGCTCCACCAAGTACCTTGCCTTCCTCTTGGAGCAATGAGCCTGAAAATGAGCCGCATTTCACAAACAATATGACCTATTTATGTGTGAGTTTGGCCATTCAAACTAATCCATAAAAATGTACAAAACCTGGGAGTCCGCTGTGAGGCCACGTCATAGTTTCGTCGACGTTGACAAACACTGAGTCATACCGTCCCTTCGGCCATCCTGTAGCCGGAGAAGCATTCAACGTTTGAGCCGGAAGAACAGTATCTCGACTGTGGTATGCCTTTTGCTGAATACGGACTTTATTCCAAACTTGCAACCGCTTGAAGGGGAGTGGTTCGTCGGCACGATGGTATCTCTGACCTCCTACAGTGAGGGGACGGTCATGATCTCCACGGTAAAAGTAGTGTACCAATGCATGGCGGAGGTCCGGCAGGCCGTACTTGTCTGCAACGTCGGAGATTTCCATACTCCCGATAACTGGAGTGAACCCAAGACGAAAGGCAACGGGGCCAGAAATGAATGAACGGGGAGGGGTGACCGTGGAGGGTTTGTCACAAGATGCGAAATAGTCCTTGATACGACGAGGGGCCCGATCAGGTATCCATATATCATCTGATTCCGTATTGTCATCTGACTTCACGTCATCTTCTGAATCTAGTGATTCTACTTGATGGTTGTTCATCTCATTTCTGCGAAGCTGTAGTGCGTGTGAAAACTTGTGACATTTTTCACGACGATCAAGGAAGCGACAGATTTGAGATTCGAAGTCGCTGTTGTTCGTAGCAGAAGCCGGATCCTTGACGACATCAATATGTGCTCGTTCGGTCGTATCTGCAGTCCAATGAGCTGGAGGACCGACCAGGGGAATGCTAGGAGCAACGTTCTGCATGAGCTCCAGTTTTGGTATCTCCCAGTGATCGAGGGTCCGGCCTTTTGCCCCGCGACGAGCGCCGACGTCGGTAATATTCTGTCTGTAGTCATGGAACTCTTCCAGTGCAGCCGATATTTTGTGACATTGAGTGTCGTCGATAGTACGCGACTGCGCCAGATATCGGAAGTCCGCCAACGAGCGAATTGCTCGGACAACACCTGCTGGGACAGCGCCTGCAATCACGGCGACCAGATAGCGCTGGAGATCGCGTTGGGTTCTCCCAGTTACTTGCTTCAACTTGGTAATGCCAGTTGCGAAATGTCGATGGTTAGTGATGGGCTGGAGGATCGAAAAACGGAAGTCGATCTCTGCAGGGCCGACGGCATTGATACACCATGTGACGTCATGGTCATAGCTAAATTTGAAGAACGTATGCAGCATTTCTGTGGTAAGAAAATGAACGGGATTTGAAAGAGGCCAATTCCTCCAGAAGGGCAGAGCTACGCCATTAAGGCGGTGCTCCGCACAAGCTTCGAAATAAGCGATCAAATCATCGGGATCAGCATCGATTGATTCAAGGTGATTGAGGGTAATTGCCTTGGTTCGGGGTTGGTGACGGTGGCGATCTCCAAACTGGGTATAGTGCGCAAGTGTCAGTGGAGAGGTCTTCCCTCGGACACACGCAACCAAGCAGGCCTCTGGCAAGTCAACAATACAGCTAGCCAGAAGGGTATAACAATACCGGCTGTTTCCAACTGGATCCGACATCATCACGCCAATCCGAGCACCTATCTTCAGCGGTTCCACGACAATATCAAGACATTGGTGGTATAATCGATCGGAGAGGAGGCCCTTCATTCGCTGATTATTGTGAATGAATTCCACGACCGGGAGGAACGCCACGGGCAGAAATGCATGGTGAGACGCTTTGCTTCGAACTTCTGAGTGGATGTTTGCGAGCGACATAAGAAGGGGGTGAGAAACCTTGCCGCCACTCTGATTGGTAACGTTAGTTTTGTCAGACGATAGGATGACGCCCAGCACACAGGCTCCGTCAGCCTCGATCTGGTTCTGTTTGAAATAATATAAGATTTAGTACCACAATTTAAAGGAAATACTCAATTGCATTTCCCAAGCAACATCACCCGACATCCACTCGCCGTACACCCTGACTAAGCGTTGCGCGGTGGTAAAGACGCGGTACGGAGTGAAGTCAATAGAATCTGTAAACGTGGGGTTGTGAAGGAGCGCTTGTAGGCATTCCACGGTGTCTCGATAGAACAATCTTGCAACCGTTTTCGTTTGGTGAGGAGAAATGTCTACGTGTTGGCACTTCCATGCGGGCGCTTTGGGCAGAATCTCGACTAGGCCGCGTAGCTGTTTGGCGGTTCGAAAGGAGAGCTGGAGTCGGTTGATCTAAACGCAATAATAAGGGGTAGCTAAAGGGCGAACAAGCACAACTCACGAGAGACAAAGATAAAAAGCGATCGATAGCCGCCATGCTAAGGTCGGACGTCACTAAAAACTCTGCAAGTTCCCATTCAAGACGGTCGGTGAACGGATAATACAAGTTCTCAGTATTCCGTATTTCCGAAAACGCGTCCTGGTCGAAGGCATCCATGAATGTGGTGCCGTACTGATGAACAACCTTGGCGACCCCCGGATAAAAGTCAATTACTGGGCCATCTTGGTCCATAGGCTCTGTGCTGCTAGCTGGGAAAAATTCTGGATTTGACCTAAAGGCATCACGTCGAGGTCTTCTCTCAAAGGGAAGACGTTGTGTACGGGGGATGTCGTGTTGTCGGGTAAATTGAGCAACTAGGTCTTCTGTTTCTGCGAAAGCAGTGGGCCGTTGGTGACATTTTGCGCGTGGTTGGTCGAGGTGTCGCTGGACCTGAGCCTCGTCGTTAAAGGACTTGCCACACTGCGGACAGCAAGGTTGTTCGCGCATTCCGATTAATGAGGTGGGGTGGGACGTACGAACGGTGTCGAGTCATGGACCACGTAATGCAGCAACTTGAAAGCCGCACATGGTGTGTAACGTTACCGTTGTAGGCGGAAGTGCCTGCGTACTTTCTCCAATCAGAGCTCCTGCATTAAGCCATATATAGTACATTCGTAATCCTGCCTACGCTTAATTATCTAATAAGTCTGGTCAGTTGAGTCCATCGAAATTCTTCAGAAGTTTGTCACCTAAAGTATTTTGAAGTTCCCAACTTGGAGGGACCTTCGACGACACTGTGGGAAGTGAACGCTACGTACGTATCATATATCATACTAGATCAACCCGTTGGTTCAGTGCGTTTGGTACCGTTTGAGCCAAGGTCGTATTACTTACTAGTACGGCTTCTGAGAATTTTCGGCCCTGAATTTGATAGCAGGCACGGCGAACTTGAAGGTGAAGTTCCAAATGGGGCACTGATCATGTAATCAATTTACGGTTTACGGTAAACTTACTCTCGGAAATGATCGGCGTTCTTTGTCCACTGGCAGTAAGAAACGAACATGTCAAAAAGAATGCGGTTTCCTGGGCCGCCATCCGTGCGGCTGTGCGTCAATTATCATGTCTGCTCCTGGAGGCTGCACAATTGTCTGAAATGTTTCCCGAAGGCATAACACGCGGACTCACTCGGCGCCATTATTCAATGAGGCTGCCGGGCACGTTGTGACTCATCCACATAGTTACTGTGCACATGCTGGGATACGAGAGATTAGGTAAAATTCACATGCCATCGCAATCACCATGGATCTTACCTGGAGCCTCGGCTACTATCGGATATGAGACACTGTGACCTTGACTCGGATCAAGATACGTCGTATACTTAATCATCTTCGATTCTTCATGGAATTCTAGAATTTCATATCTCTTGTCTTGACTCGATGGGCCGGGCACGTGCGTTCCACATAGTTATTGTGTCCTTGATCAAGATAAGTACGATAATCATCTTCGATTGAATCGATTCTTCATGGGGAATTCATCGGAGCTCGTCACGGGTAGGAGGGCTATCGGATATGATCAAGTTCCTGGAAGCCCTAGTCACGTAATAGAGACACTGTGACATTGATCAAGATACGATAATCATATCTTCGATTCTTCCTAGAATTCTAGAATTTCATACTCATACCCACTTGTTTAGCGCCGCACGTCGCCGGTAGGATCTTTCTTCAATTTCTGTGCATGATTGTGAATTTCAAGCCAATACGCTGGAATTCAATGTACACATACAATCACATGGTCAATTAATCATGCATAAAATAACCGCTTTCGAGGAGGAAAACACGTTCGTGAGAGGCGTCAACGCATGTGTTACATAAAAGAACATCAAAAGGAAAATATAGTAGGGAACGGATATATATAGTACGCGATGGCATTCAGTGCACAGTTCAGACTTGCGAGACCCGGATCTGTAAAAAAGAAAAAGCCTGGTAGTATACTCCATAGCAACTCAGTGGTTACATAGGCCGAGAAGATGTCTTCCGTCGTGCGTCAGATTCGTGGTGGCCGTTGTCAGCCATAAGGGAATCTCGAATTCAATTGTAGTCAAGAAGGGAGCAACTTCTGAACAACGGTCAAATCAAATCATACAGAGGTGTGCAAGATACCTTACCACGCTGCTCGCCTCTGAAATGACCTGCACGTTTGCGATGCAACGAGATCATCCATGTCCCAACCCACACGTTGGGCAATACTGTGTCCTCTGAACGCAAATCGTTTGGCGCATGCGAGGAACGTGGGCTCTGCTCACCACTCATGGTTATGATGTTGGATGATTCTGTGTTCGCGGTCATAATGATGCTTCCACTCGTCCAGCAGACGATCCCCGAGTTCTTCCTCCTTCTTTGAAAAAGCGGTTAAATCACCGGCAAGTTTAGTGGCTTTCCAAGTAGGGCACCCAGAGTGATTCGCGTTGCGACCCCTGGAACAGCACGGTAGCATTGACGGTGTGGTCGCTGGGTGCGGGGTCAGAGCCTGTCCGATGAGATCGAAAACAAGGACGAACCTGAGGAGCTTTATCCGACAATGACACTGCCACTGGAGGAGCGCGGTACACATTGACGGAGTGATCGCTGGGTGCGGGGGTCAGAGACTTTCCGATGAGATCGAAAACAAGGACGGACCTGAGGAGCTTTATCCGACAACGCTACTGTCCGTCAGAGACGCGTCTTGGAGCCATGTATCGGTCGGCCTCGTTATGTTTCACAGGTCACCGGGCCAAGGGGTGGCAGGTTTGGCGGTCGCCGCGCCAGATGAAGGGGTTCTGGGCGAGAAAGCGTTGGAGGGACTTCCAGGTGCGGGAGACGGCGAGGAAGGTGGGAGGGTGGTGAGTGCATATGATGATCTCTACAAGGGATGGGGAGCGTCACGTCAGAAAAACGAGCGAACCTGGAGAAGTCGTTGGTATAGCGTTCGAATGGTGCTCGGTGGGACTATCCGGTGCGTGACGAGCGTGGGGAAAGGAAGACACCGCCACCGATACGGTCGCCGTCACTCACGCCAAGCCGGCGTGGGAAGCGTGACGGCGCGCCTCTTCGTTGGTTTTGGAGCTTCAAAGTCGCGGCTTTCTTACGCAAGCTGCCAGGGCCCAAGTTGGCAAGTTGAAAGAAATCCAGGGGTTATCGATATCCCCGACTCCCACGGTAAGTGGGGATAGACAAAAAAATGTAGGTTTCGCATTTACATTCCGAGTCACGCGGTGATCGTCGTTTTAAATTCCTCGAACCCGGAGCAAGTCGGACCGGGTGTGGCTGACGTTGTCCAATATTTCATTCCAGCCGCTACCTAAGTTATAAGTAGTCGTGCCCGCGCTGTTAAATATTTCGGCATAAGAACTTCAGGAGAGATTTCAAACGTCCTGCCGCCGAAGGTAAGGCCCACTGTTGGGAAAGAGTCGCACGGTACTGTAGGCCATAAAAATAAGGTGACGAACGCAATCAGAACTCACGGGATTAGTAGTAACCAAAGCCGAAGGTTCCTTGAGGGTACCGTCAAGGCGTCTGTGCAATTCTGACACGAGTTCCCAATCTCCTATGATGTTGTACCAGTGTCGAAAAAACGGGTACATCTTCAAGGATTCTATTACCATCAATACGAACATCGTCCATGGACACCTGCCAGAATCCCTACAAAGATGTCAATGTCCAACATTCACTCCTATCTACCATTTTATGTAACTCACAGGATGTGTTACACGTGTATATAAAGCGATGTCACCATTGTACAACATACGGTTCGTTCCACCGACGTACTACATCTTAGAGGTTGTTGGTCGATGAGTAAAACGCGACCAACATTTGAATCGGACCATCCAATTCATTTCAACTCCTCTCGCATCCTTATCACCTCCATCGTTCCTCCCATGCAACGAACTTGATGAAAAAGGACCGTCGGCACTTGATAGGTTCATTTACATTTGTCACGGGATGCAGAGACGCTTTTTTCAAGTTGGATGGGCCATATTATACTACGCTTCACGACATAGCTATTCAGCGGCCATCCATGATCAAGAACAAGAAATCCTGCGAAAGCGGAAACGCCCAAGACTCTGGCTATGTACACTGTGGGGGCGCACATGAAAGTGAGTGTATTGTTGCACTAGCGAGATACCGAGACAATAATATAGACTCTCAGACTCTCAGACTCTCAGATCTGGGGGCGGTCACCCGGTGGGCATGACTATACTTCATAATGACACGATCTTAATGTAGTACTTAGTGAGTCAGCCTAATAATTATACGGTGAGTTTCGGCATCCTCCGGTAGGTTCAACTCTTTACTGAACTGCAGTATGACAAGACACGAACGCACCCGGTCTGCTCTGTGTGCGCCATCATTTACTCGCAATTCACTTGGCTTTCGCTCTGTTCGTCGACCGAACGTTCGACGGCCGCTAGTCACGCCCCCTCCGGTCTCCTTCCAAACATTATTACGCAGACTTCCACCAGAGGAAGCACGCACAGGTCCCGTCAAGCCCAGGCTGCGCGCTGCCCCGGTAACCCCGGATACCTCGGACTCTGAATTATCAGACGAGTCCGAATCAACTGCATCTTCCGTTGAAAGTCGTCTCAGCACGCCCCCACCAAAGGGGCCCAGCTTCCTTCCACAAGAAGATGTCTACGACGAAGGTGATACAGAGGAATTGATAGGCATGCATCCATTCATCTCGCTATTGTCTGATGGATGGTTGAATTCGCGCTAGCAATTCACTCGCAGGAAGAGGCTACCATCAAGTTGACAGCCGCGACAGCCCGAAGGAAGGTCATGCGTGCTGAACGCCATCTTGCGATGTGTTTGGCACAAGAACACGACGCTCTGCGCGAGCTATATTACCTTCAAGCCGAACAGTCTGAGAAAGAAGTGGCGGTAGCAGAAAATGGGATTGGTGACCTCCGACATGCTATTCGGACGAGGGGCTTCCAACTCGTGGACACAACAACTCGAACAGCTTGGCACAGCAATTCAGATGCTTTCGATCCTGCAAGTTGGTTGACTCGGAAGCGGAAAATGGCTAGCTGCTAGGTATGTGGGTTATTCATTCTAGTCCATGCCAGTACCAAGTGCTCATGAGCGACTCGGATCTGCAGGACCTTGCTGCTGTTTATTCCCTCGTGTTATATATTGGTCGACTTGAACTCATAAGTAAATACTGCTAGTACACAACGACTCAGTACATACTAGATAGTATTGGTACCATGTGTATTTCTCGTGATTGACTTTGCAAACATACTGGTTCGCCCAGTGATGGGGCTTTCATTGCCCTTCTGGAGGACGACTGGGGTAAACTATGGGAAGTAAAGTCGCTGTTGAAAGGTGTCTAACCCGAACCCCGCCACACGCTGTCCACCGTCCAGCGTGAAAGACAATTCGAATTTTCTGCGTCTGCGCGCTCTCGCGCGCCTGCTGCGAGTTATTTCTCGTCGATCTCAGCCGTTCCTGTGTCCCTACGTCGAGACTGGACCCGCACGCCTCCCGCCTGACCTTTCCTTGTGCCGGGCCAGGCACCCCGGGCGTGCTTTGCCGGACATCCCCGCGGCCGGTTTGATTTAACATAAATTATTCCGATTATCTGTACTTGATCCAACTGAGGAAGGATCTTCCAATTGTTTCAGTGCCATTGCCAAGCGCTCGCGTATCGGTGAGATTCGCTTCCTGAATCCTGAGCCCCCTTCAAATTGACAAATTGCGGTGCTCGATGGACTCGTTCTGACTATGTACTTTCTGCGCCATAAATAATTGCATCAGAATCACCGAGACGAGAAATGGTCAAACATATAAATACAGCCCCGCTTCTTTCTTTTGGGCACTAATGGGCAGCAGAATAGTGAACGCCAGTATCGTACACACTCATATTGGATGATGCAAAACTTCCTCTCGACTCCGGAGCACAAACAACGAACATGGCCCGACTAGGAAGCGCTCACTGGATGGCGATGCGCTGGGGCTGCTGCTGAGGCTGGGCCTTGGGGAAGGTCACGTTCAACCTTGTATCCGCTCTCGTCGCGCTCTTGGGTGGAGCCGGTCTCGCCTGA
The DNA here is from genome assembly GCA_038091455.1 of Leccinum uliginosum. Taxonomy (NCBI): domain Eukaryota; kingdom Fungi; phylum Basidiomycota; class Agaricomycetes; order Boletales; family Boletaceae; genus Leccinum; species Leccinum uliginosum. The sequence goes on along the minus strand of JBBPOM010000789.1, from coordinate 6,678 downwards.
GATGGTGAGACGGTCCTGGACGATGTCGATGTTGACCTCGTTCTGTTTAATGCCAGGGAAGATCAAACGTTGCGGTGACGTTGACGCCGTCAGGGTCTTCATGCAGGTGCATTCTGTTTCGACCGGCGTTGATGAACGGAAGCGGCTATGGCGAAAACGTGGCGTACCTGGGCCTGAAGAGCGCCCGACCGGTTTCGGTAGTGTTCGAGGTAGCGACGGGGGGGAAGAGACGGTCAAAGTCGGTGAAGGGGTCGTAAAACGTGCGGATCAAGGACATGGTGGTAGGTTGCTGGTGGGTTCGACACGGGTAGGCGAGGGTTATATGGCCCCCAGGGGAGCCTCTGAGTCAAGTGAAATCGTTTAGGGGATGTACCCTTTCGTACTTATAATGATGCATTGATAATCGACCGAACGAAACCGGCGGTCCCCTTTCGCCGGATCTGACTTGCGCACCAGAGGCCCCTGAAATCGTCTTGGTTTCGGAATATTAATCTATCCTCGTGCAGGTTCATCCTGTCGTCCGGTGATGTGAGTCGATCAGTACGAGTCAGCTTGTTAGGACGCATTGCCTAGCACAGGGGCTATGGCGACATACCTGGGCCTGACGGACTCGCGCCGAGTTCCGCCTATGCAGGAGCTGATCAAAGGGGGTGCAAGACAGCGCGTCGCCAAAGAAACGGTCAAAGTCAATGGGTCAAACTGCTATCATCGTCCAACTTCTTCCAGTACGTGCGTTGGGTGCGTTCTTACTCTAGCCGCTTTGCGCACAGGCCTTTGACACGTGACTTAGTAATCCGTTACCGTTACACCCCTTCCAGCGAGCTCTCACGCTCGCTCATTCGGCTGCTGCTTCCTCCATGTCCCATCCCAACCCGACGCTCGATGCCCCTCCATCAAGCCTTGGGCTCGTTCTGCTCATCCAGCATGAAGGATCGTCGGTAAGCTGCTGGGGATGTTCTTCTTTTCTTCGTCCTCGCTGACCGTCCTGCCGGTTCCTGCCTCGGTAGGCGCTATGCTCCCCTACCCTCAACCTCTCTTGATTCGCTAATTCTCTTTCCCTCGCCCGTCCTGCCCTATCCTGCCTTCGTATTTGAGCCTCGTGGATGCGTTGTCCAGCGAGGACTTCATGGGCCACATTCAGATCCTCTCGTTCAGCGGCCCGCCGGTCTTCGGGAACGTGATCGCCGTAGAAGTGAAGCAAGTCCGGCTGTGGGTGAGTTGTCAGGATGCAGAGATCATCCGATCCGCTCTCTGAGAAGCGATGGGTAGGATTATTGACGTTGTAGGCCCGCGCAACTGTCGTTTAAGCGGCCGGCTGAGGTGGTAAGTTTCGACTATTCCGCCTGAGACAAAGCTGACGGCTATATTCCAGATAACGATCCAGAAGATCGCGCGAGACAAGGATTGGAACGGGAGTCGGTCCGCTTTGATCGATCACGACAAAGTTATCCCCGATACGTCTGAAGTTTGAGTAGGGGAAATGGGACCGTCGACTCGGAGCAGACCGTGACTCGGAGCTGCTACGTTCAGTCGCTGGCATGGGTAGATGACGCTGAGCAAATGCCCGTACGCTCGGGTATTCATCGCGTCCCGGTGTGTTCCATGCAAAGGAGCGCGGTAGCCATCCGTAGTTGAGGAAGAAAGGTGCGTAGCCTGTCGTCTCGGAACGGGACAAATTAATAGCAAACTCGATGGCAGGCAAGCGACCAACCCAATCGCGCTGGTTCGAGGAAATACAAGACCGAAGCATCTGGCCAATCGTACGATTTGCTCGTTCAATTGCGCCGTCCGTTTGGGGATGATACGCGCTCGACATTCTAACCGAATACCAGCAAGGCGGTTTAGGTTCTGCCAGAACGTGCTTGTGAACAAGACGTCGCGATCACTTACGATCGCTTCCGGTAAGCCATGATATTTGTATACTTCGGCAAAGACTAACTCAGCCACTTCCTTGGCAGTGTAGTCAATCCGGCTCGGGATTAAATGAACCATTCCGGTCAGGAGATCGATCACCGTCGTAATTGAGTTAAACTCTCCATCCCGGTTCTTGGATAGAGGCAAAGGTCCAAGGAAGAAGTCAATACCTATTCGTTGCCAAGGTCGAGATGGAACATTGAGGGGGTGGAGCGTTCCATAGGGCTTCTGATTGGAGGGTTTGCTCCGGCGGCAAGTCATGCACAAATCACAGAAGGCCTGTACATCATGGGCCATCTCTTTCCACCAGACATGCTCCCGAAGGTAAGCAAGCGTTTTAGCAGATCCTAGGTGCGCCAGAATCAAGTGCACTTGGTCAATCAACTGCGCACGTACTGACTGTCCATCCACAGTCACGCTTGGCACGCAAAGGACTCGTCGTCCGTTCAACCGCAGGTAAATGTATCCGTCTTCAAGGACGAAGTCCCTGAACTGATCAGGGTCATGGTGAATCAGGCTAAGGAAAGAATCAGGCGCGTAATGATCCCGAATGCTACGGAGAAGCCCGTCGCGGTCAAGGACTGCCAGAGCCTCGTCACGAGGAGCCTCATCTCGAGGTGAACGCTCGGTCGTAGCTGGAGTATCATCAGGGAAACGCGAAGGACCCGCCATCGGTTGTGTTCGATTGCTGGTAGTATGTGGCTCATTATCCACCAGCCCCCTTCCGGCCGTTCGCGAGGACCGCGAAGGACAAACCTGCCCCTCATGCGGCGAGCAAACTCGGCCGATGTCTCCGGACGACCTGTCTCGGCTGGAAGCGCAGTTGGGCGAGACCGGCGTTTTGATACCACAGGAGCGGGCGCAGCAGACCCTCGAGGGGGGACTGCCACGGGTCGTTCACCACTCGGACCAGGCCGGCGTACACGCCCCGAAGGTAGTGTACCACCCGCCTCCATTCCAACAGTAATGAGCATGGTTACGAGTCCATCTACCCGCAGCACCTAGGCCTCGTCCTCGGCCAATTGGACAGATTCCCCCGGAGCACGCACAGTGCCCGGCGCATCAAAGGAGTACAATCGCGACTTGACACGTGACTTTTGTGCGAATGACTGTCCTCTCCGCCGCCACAAACATCACTAATTTCATTCGCGTTAAATATACGCACATAGTCCAACGCCTAGCAGCCCGGACTTGATGGTAGGACCTAATGCATAGGTAATTATTATTATCGTTATTACGAGCGAGATATAGCGCGCGAATTGATCACGTGTTTAGTTCAGCTTATTTAATCAGTTTGGACACATTTAAACAGTTCGGGTTCGGCTAATTTCTTTGTCCGGTTTGGCATCATCGATGTTGCGGAAGAAGCGGACCGCAGCGGAGTCGCAAGTCAACTCGGACTCGGACGATGACCTCAACAGTGAACTCGACCCGCACTCTCCTCAGCGGCCGAAGAGGAATGGGGCTGGTCGAGGCGGAGCTGCTAAACAACTCGAAAGATGCGCTGACGCGATCACTCGCCCAGTTCTCAAACGGCCTCGTACGACAATTCCTTCAGACGAACCCGTCAACAAGTTGGCACCGCCTCAGAAGAAGGGGTCACGTCGGCACAAACAGAAGCATGTCAGAACAGTGAGTTCTGACGACTTTATACCAAGTCTATATCTCAAACTACTCAGCAGGACTCGGTCGACAGAACGGTCAAAACGCCCTCGAAGTTTGCTATCAAGCCTACGTTCCACCAAGGCAGTCCATCGTCACGTTTTGGGTTTAAGGGATCTCCGGGCGAGGAGAGCAGTCAGAGCGAGGATGGCAGTGATAAGTCCGTCCCACAGGTTTCAGCTTTCGACTAGCTGACAGTTGAACAGGTCGCCTTCTCGCCTTCTACCTGTGGATCAAAATCTCGAGGACCTAGACAACGACACCCTCACTCGGTGGAGCAATGCATTAGGTGGGTCCCACCGATACTTATGGATGTCAAACTAATATCATTGCAGCGCTAGCTCGCAGTACATCCGATGATGAGGAGGAGGCTCCTTCGAGGCCACGCAAGCCTGAGCACGAGGCTTTGGATGGCAACAAGAAAAACCTCTCCACTGAGACTGAAGACGACGACCGCGTTTTCGACGACGGCAAAGGTCGTGGTCCTGACAACGACGAAGAACACGAGTACAACGGCATAGATGTCGATGATGGCGAAGACCATGATTTTGACAAAGAGAATAATCACGAAGAGAAGGGCCTCGACTCTGACAATGGCGAAGGCGAAGGCTCGGATGATCACGGAAGAGCCATACAGTCAGCCGCAGGATCTTCGAGAAAAGCTCGTCATGGCTTTGCCAACCAACGACCTCGTTCAGATGATCTTCGCTCTGCTCACGCAGCACGTTCGAAACACGCACAACATCTCAGCTCACGTAGGGAAGAAGCGGTACAGCTGCGAGGTAAGCTGAAGTCTTTCGTTATGAGGTATTGTTAACATCGTAGCAGATGATCGCGGCACACGACACAAGAGCCCAAATCCTGGACGTCGTTCGCATCGTAGACGGTCGGAACCGGAGGAAAATGCAGGCAAGTCTTGGTCCCATCCTTCGTGAAGCTTAGTATTGATTTTGTGGCAGGGGACCGCGGCACACGGCGAGGCAGGAGCCCAAGGCCCAGTGGCCATCGCTCGCACCGCAAACAGTTGGAACCGGACACTGACGGCAAGTATTTGTTTCGTCTTTCGCGAAGCATCATTAATTCAGTGGACAAAGACTCACGCACACGGCGCGAGAAGTCAAAGGGCCGGCCTCGTCGAGATACTAGACAGGACGAAATGGATGTCGAGTATGATGTACTCGCCCGCCATCAACATCGCAACAGAATCCCTCGGCCGCCTTCACAACGCGACCTTGAACGTCGTCGGGACTCTCGGTCTACAGGGGCTGAAGACGACGACGACGACATTGTGGTTCACCGATCCCGCAACAAGAAGGCAGAGAAAAGAGGATTCTGGCCCGACAGTTGGAAGGACCTGATTGACGATGCCAAGCTGGAGTGGCGAGTATATTTAGCAAGCGCCGACGCGTTTCCGAACCGTGTTTATGCGAAGCGTGAGCTGATCCCCGACATCGTGGGTCAGTGTTTGCAAAAGTACAAGCGGGCAAATGTTCGTCTTCAAGATGACATGCTGCCTCGTTATCAGCAACAACTCTATGCCCTCGTAGGTCGGGTATAATTTATTTGGCCCATACTTACCATACTAGATCTACCAGGACTGTTCTAGTTTTCGCTCGGAGATCAAGAAGATTTGTGTCCGAAAGGTTGTCGCTCTATACAACCTCCAACCCGCTTCAAACCTCGGAGAAAATCAATCAATCCAGTGGGTAAGAAATCGGGCATCGGAGCTCATCGCAGGCGCAAAATTTCTCCGTGGTAACAAACAGGTAAGTCGTTGAGTACTTGAGTGCTCGTGAATAATATATTCACTTTATTACTCGCGTTACAGGGTAAAGAATACAACTTTGCACATAAGGCATTGTATGCCATCGCAGTGGATGCATTCTATGGAACCAGCCTAAAGCTTCTCGGCCGGACACCAGAATTCAAGGAATACTTACCAGAGGCAGCAGTTGCTCTTGTTGCTGCCGGGGTAAGTTCGTTCATTCGTGATTTAACTGTACTGACTATGACATCTGGGTGGCAGATCAAGTCGGTTCTTATGTCACTCAAGCAGAATGGCAAGGTTCAGAACCTTGAGGTCTATGTTGATCCTATCAACCAGAAAGTGTATGAAAGGTTCTTTATCATGATTAAAGAGGTGATTGAGCATACGGAAGCTGGACCCCAACTCCAGGATCAGTTGGAGAGGTGGGCCTGTCGTGCTAGGTGAGTATTATTGTTGCTAAGTTCAAGTCTGAGACTAATGAGTGTTCGTTAGTCGAGGCATTGCTCCCATTGTCAGCCACCTTGCTGCTGGTGATGAGGATGAGTATGCATTTGCCCCAATGGGCTCTTAGTATAATGTATCACGTAGTTTTGCTTGAGTCAATGTTTTATATATAGGGTTTTGCACGGTAATCCGAGCGCTGACCCGTACTTGTACCTCCTGCGTAACGCACACGTCTCCCGCAACGTACAGAACACCGCAGGCATGCTCCCTCACTCGCACCCACGCACCCTCACCCGCAACGTTGACGACAACAACACGCGCACGCATGCACGCACGCGACGATGAAGACGGTGAGCACACATCATCGCCGTCCTCGATCTCACCCTGCTCACTCACGCACAAACCCAGCGCGACGCCCTTGCCGTCCTTGTCCTCACCCTCACCGTCACTCACTCGCGTGATAACCCAGCGCAACGACGACGACGACGGTGAGCACACGTCATCGCCGTCCTCGCTGTCACCTTGCTCACTCACGTACAAACCCAGCGCGACGCCCTCGCCGTCCTTGTCCTCACCCTCACCCTCACTCACTCGCGTGATAACCCAGCACAACGACGACGACGACGGTGAGCACACGTCATCGCTGTCCTCGCTCTCACCTGCTCACTCACGCACAAACCCAGCGCGACGCCATCGACACGACGAGGACAACGGTGAACACGCCGCACGCGCCCTCGCCGTCCTGCTCTCACCCTGCTCGCTCACGCACAAACCCATCATGATCGCGACGCCATCGACACGACGAGGACCACGGTGAAAACGCCGCACGCGCCCTCGCCGTCCTTGTCCTCACCCTCACTCACTCGCGTGACAACCCAGTGCAACGACAA